>PQWD01005178.1:48769-172046 GCA_019425675.1 Leucinodes orbonalis | reverse complement strand
ACCTGAAATTTGTGTACAGCTCGCCAAATTCAATTGAAAAATATTGCACTTTTGGCAACTAGAGGATTATATCTCATCACAAAAGTAGTGAATGCATAGCAAGGGTTGGTGGAATAGAGTCCACTTCTTTCACCAGCATCACTCCTGATTTGGCAACGTCATGACGATATTTATTCATAAGTTCACTATGACTGTGCATGTCTAGCTCTGAACCATGAACAACTATTGGTTGGTTATGTGAAGAACCATTACCTGTCAAATATGAATAAAGTTAATACACAAATATGAAATGAAACGTTGTTATCTATCTATCTATTCAACCATCGCAGACCACTGCTGGACATAAGTCTCCCCATTTGCGCCAGATATACCGGTCCTCCGCTATGAAACGAAACGTTTGTAATAAACAATACCAATTTATGTATTATTAATTTTTACTTTTGTATCTTTAAATTGTAAGAAGGAGCAGAGTCTCCTAACACAGGTATTACACTTAAAAGGAGACTCCAGCCATTGTAATGTAATTCTGTATAAGATACTAATTCAAAAAGATTTTTCATTATCATTTCATTAATAAAACATTGTTTAGTATCACAATTTGATAGAATCGTCCTTTCGCAGAATGTCCTTTTATCAAAAGGCATAAAATATCAATAATATGAAATCAAGATACGAAGTTTTTAAGATAAATATTTGTCTTAATAAAAATGGTTCTTCAAAAAGTACTAGGAGACCATACGTCTTAAAGAGGTAAAAATTCGAAACTAACTTGATCAAGGGCGTGAATCTATTTCTGTTCGTATTTAATACGACATTTGAATTGTTAGATAAGTTGAATTATTAAAAAAATATCGGCAAAAGTGATATATTTCGTGTATAAAAGGGGGACATTTTGCGAAGTAATCGACAAAACTCCTATTATTTTATTTTAATATTTCAACTAGCAAACCCAGCGAACTCCGTTTCGCCACCAGATGGCTTCGTTTTATGTAACATTTCGTTTGGTGATCAAAAGATGCCATCTACTTAAATATTGGTTTGTAGTATATGCTATGTATCAGAGATGTCGCTGTATGTGGAAAAAGATTTCCGCTTTCTGTTGAAATTTGCTATAAACCTCACGGATCTCGAGACCTTTCCAACGAATGCAAAACCGTGGATATCGGTTCGTGCGTTCTGGAGTTATAGCGTCAGGAAGGAAAACCCGACTTATTTTTATATAGTAGGTATATATAAGGCCAATATCGTTAATTATTTCAATAAATTGCGAAAATCCATATAAACATCCCTACATCAAATTTTTTGTTAAAACGTACACATTATACATAGAAACACATTATCTGAAGCTTGAAGTTCAAGCTGTAATCCTTACCTCTGGTGAACGCAAATGGTAAGGTCTACCGAATTGGTTTAGGTTCCAAAAAATAGTCATGAAATAGTCGCAATGATATGCTAAATTTGAGAAATAGTACTCAAGAGGTTACCGAGATATTAAAGGTAACGTGGTTATTAATTATATGGCGATTATGGCTTGAACATTCAAAAACTTCAAATATCTCCGAAACGTCTAGGATTTTCGGTTTCAAGTTTGTGCCAAAAATAGTCGTATGAAGTAAAAATAAATTTGAGCTGATTTAATCCGGAAATAAAAAGTTATTATTTTGCCTTCATTTTATGGAGGTACAGTCTTATACAAATATTTTATATAATTTGATAATTTTTTTTAATATAATCTATGGCTCTATAGACAAATGCGCGCCAAATGTTTTAATATTTTTGGTTTTATATACAAAAACTGGCCGACTTTCGACACGCTTTGTTGCCAGTAAGACTCCGACCTTATTTTTTTAAACGTCCAAGCATTTGAAATAAAGAAATACACTTTTAGTACAAATACACTTATTAGTAAAACAGACCCTTATTACATAAAATTACTTATTAAAAACTATCTGTACCCTGTAACGTTCCGTTGTGCACATTTTGATAGAATGGTTGAGAGATGTGAAATGAAACAAAGAATACACATCTTTAAACCTCTATGAAAAGTACCATGTTCTTTTATAATTTCAATTTTCGTAGCGACTTAAGGTGGTAAAATTGACACGTCATTTGTCATCGATGAAGCATCAGACTGAAAGTTAAAATTAATGTTATAGTCGGAGAGTCGGCCGTATAAGTCATAATATGGATCAGATACATGAACAATTTTTAGAATATTCTGATTCAATTCTGAGAAACCATAGAACCAAAGGTCGACACCCCTGAAAATTCCTGTGCAAAATTATCACCTCACTTAAGGTTACACTTCTAAATATTGTGCCAGTTTTTGTATATAAAACCACAAAATATTAAAACATTTGGCGCGCATCTGTCTATAGAGCCATAGATTATGTTAGGAAAAAATATCAAATAAATTAAAATATTTTGTATTAGACTGTACTTCCACAAAGGGAAAATAATAACTTTTTATTTTAGAATTTCGAAACCACTGAAGCGCTTTTTTTTTCAAAGCATCAACTCATATTTTTAGTTTAGTATTTTAATCGTTTTTTATTATATTTTTGTATATTTTTTTGAAGTTCATAAGTGCTTTTTATAAGCCTAATTTGAAATAAATGTTTTTGACTTTGACTTTGAATTAAATCAGTTCTAATTTATTTTCACTTAATACGACATTTCACGACATTTTTTTGGCATTAACTTGAAACCAAAAATCGTAGGCGTTTCGGAGGTATTTGAAGTTTTCAAATGTTCAAGCTATAATGCTCACCACATTACCTCTGATATCTTGGTAACCTCTTGAGTACTATTCCTCAAATTTGGCATATAATTGCGACTATTTCATGACTATACTTTTGGACCTAAACCAATTTTATAGACCTTACCGTTTGCGTGCACCAGAGGTAAGGATTACAGCTTGAATTGAATATTAAGATTTCCGTATTTGAAACGACTTTATATTCGAATGCAAGCCCTTATTTTATAAAGCCTTGGAATAATCAGATCGGATTCTCGTTGCTTGGTAAGGAAGTTGATAATGGTGTGGTTGTGATAATTTAAAAGGTAACCCGATAAGGTTAAATCCTGGTATAAATACTTTAAATGAGGTGCACAACTGGAGAAGTAAACCTACCCTCACCTAGCCATTTTAGGAACTTATTGAGAGCCCTTTCTATAGCACACATGGTTTTGAGGAAAAAACTTTGCAATACTTTTTGCAAACTGAACCATTTTAGCTTGATGTACCTATAATTTAAACTGTGATACATAAATCTGTAGTATTTAAAAAAATACTTACGTAAAAAACGAGCTGCCGTTAATGTTATGTCCTCCATAAAATTACTGAATTGCACATAGTCAAAGTTGACAGACTTTCCATTGTAAACAAATATAAATGAGCCTGTATCATTCCTTTCCAATATAGTAGATAAACCTAATTAAGAAATATATTTTTATTGTGCCAAACATAAAATTAAAATTGAGGTCCTGAACAGGATTTTAAAATTAATCTCACTGCTTTCATGATGGTCTCTTTCTAGAAGCACATGTTACAACTGTATTAGTAGGTTACATGATGGTATTGTATGTACTCACCACTTTGTACTTCTAAAATAGAATTATCATTTACTTTGTATTTTTCTCTTAATTCATTCATGTCTTTATAGAATTTTAATTCATCATAAGTACTTGTAGTTTGTGCAAGCTTCAATTGTAGTATATCTGTATAGTATACCACTGAAATAATAATACCAAGAACTGCTATTGTTGGTGATAGTATCATACAGTTACAAGGTCTATTTTCTTGAAAATCCTTCTTATCTCTTCTGACTTCAAATAAAGTATTTGAACACCTGTTTATACTCTTATCAAAATTATGTTCTTTACTTCTATTATCCTGTGTTCTTGTTGTTGGACCCGACAATGATATGCTCTCATTATTTAAAAAACTATTATGTAATGATTCTTGAGTAGATCCATCACTGCAATATGATGGAAGGATTGCTGGTAATGATTTTGCAAGCAAATCACTGCAATAAAAACATTACCAGCTCATATTTTATAAAATTTCCACAGTAACTTATAGTTACTTACTTGTATGTACATGGTGTGCCAATTATGAAGCATGAATAAGAGTGAAAAAGAACCATGGTGAGTCAAACATGCTAAAATGAGGTGGTAATGTTATTATAAGCAAAACGTCTGAAAAACAACTGTCTAGGCTAAAACAGGTAAGTCTATAAAATAATATAGTACAGTATAAAGAATAAGGCTGAGAATACTAAGTGTATTAATTTAAATGGCTTGTTATTTTTTAGGTTAAGGCAGTCACCCCATAAGTAGCACCAAGACAAGCAGCTTATTCATTGTTTTGTACTTTTGAAAACTGTACTATATATCGTCACCTGAATGGTAAACTTACGAATCTGCAGTTTTTCCAAATTTGACTTTTTGTCATAAAACTACATTCTGCGTTTAACGCTACATTGTGGCTTTTTTTCAAATTTCTATCTCTAACGAGTTGAAGAAATGATGTAGTACGAATCTCCATATTTTTGTGGTCTGCCCAAAGTAAACTTAGTGTAGATCCGTTGCTTAAGCCATGTAGAGTTCATGACGTCTAAAAAATATCACAGTCAACTTACGAATCTGTCATATTCGTGAATCGAGATTGAGTAAAAATTTAACAAATGTGTCTCTTCTGTGTTCTCTTTAAAATGACATATTCGGAAAAAAATAAGAATCGAATATTTTCATCTCAAAATATAATGAGATCTCTCTCTTCAGCAGCCCACTGCTGGACATGGTCTCCCAATTTTTCGCCAGATATCTCGGTCTTTCGCTTTTCTCATCCATCCTCCACCAGCGACCTATCGCAAGTCACCGGTCCATTGGGC
The DNA here is from genome assembly GCA_019425675.1 of Leucinodes orbonalis. Classification (NCBI taxonomy): domain Eukaryota; kingdom Metazoa; phylum Arthropoda; class Insecta; order Lepidoptera; family Crambidae; genus Leucinodes; species Leucinodes orbonalis. The sequence continues at coordinate 167,151 of PQWD01005178.1, read as the reverse complement.
CGGAGGGCGTCCTATGCTATGATTGCCAAGACGCGGTCTCTACTCCAGGACTCGTCTGCTCCAACGGCCATCGGTTCTGAGACATACGTGACTGTCACTTCAACTTGCTGATCCGCGGACTATATCGGTAACTTTAGTTCTCTTACGGATTAAATCATTTCTGATCTTATCCCTAAGAGAACCCCAAGCATAGCTCGCTCTATTCCGCGTTGAGTGTCCATATCTGCGTATGTTTGCGCGGGTACGACGTATTACTCAAAGACTCGTCTTTAAGCATTGCGGAATTGTTGACGTTAGGCCATGAAGTACCTTACCGAATGCCGCCTAGCCCAATCCTCCTACTAGCCTACCTCTCGAAGTTATGTTGGCCAAGTTGGATGCTTTGGCCAAGATAGATCTACAGGAGTAGATCTTCGAGAAGAGCACAACCTTGAGAAGGACACCATCGACGCATATCGGTTGTGGTATGTCATGATTATAGGACTTTCGTCTTGTCTTAATTCATGCAAAGCTCAACTCGTCGAGAAGATTCATATAGGCTATTCAGCAAGCTGTTCAGTGAATGTGATCTGTCTATTCAAACTATTACAGTCCACTGCTAGACATAGGTCTCCCCTATTTGGCGCCAGATATCCCGGTCCACCGCTTTGCTTATCCAGCCTCCTCTAAAAATGTTTACTGAAAGATAACCAATTTCCAAAGCAAAAAAGGATGAATTAAAATTGTGTAGTGACAATTAACAACCAAAATACTACCATTCTTTTTGTGAAAATCTACCCGACTCAGAAATAACTCAGGAATGCTTGCCTGCAACAGACACTGAAGAGGAAGAGTAACTTGAAAAATTTGTATAAACTAAAAACATAATTTTAGTAGAAAAGATGTCATTCGATTTTCAGATTAAAATATTTGATTCTTAATAAATAATTTTAATCCTAATTTAGTTATTTTACATTAATTCAGTTCAGTTTAAATAATTGCTATAACACTATTATTCAAACTGAAGTTTTCTTCGAAATATGGGATCTAAAACATGGTATATTTACGAAAGTGGCGCTTTTGTTAGTTTTCCAGATATGAAAACTCTGACAACTTACGAAACTACCACTTATGTAGATTTACTGTAGTATAATTTAATGCCTAGGAACATCTATGTATGAAGGGCAAAGTAACGAATGTGCATTTTTTTTTAATACATTTAATATAATAATTATTAATTAATCACTTTCAATAAAAAACAGTATTTTAAAACTAAAATAATCTCATTTTTTTTATAGCAGTCTTCTGTCAAAGGTTATTTACATTCAAATGCTTCAAACTGTTCCCCTGTAAAATGTATATTTTGCAGTTTCGTAAGTTTACCATTGAGGTGGTGATATGACCACAGAAGATTGAGATATGCTTTACGTAAACATTGAGAACAGAAAGTAATGTGATTTTCATTAGATTTTCCATGACCAAAGAACAAAATAAGGAACACACCTGTTGGAGTCTTCATCATCATCAGAAATTCTCATTGGGTATTATACTTAGTGAATTTCTTCTCCCTTTTGCTTTTGATGACGAACCAACAAAGGACTTGCTTGGCGAACACATTTGCTACAAAACATGAATTATTTAAATCATGAATTAATTTTTAATGGAGTTGAAGTTTAAAAATTCTGGATCATTCATTCATAAATAGTGAAAATATTTAGTGTAATCATAACATCACTGTAATGAATAAATACTAATATTCTAGCACTGTATGGCAAAATATGACAAAAATCACTCTCAACATTTACCTCATTGCATTATCAATTTCATCAACTCCTTGATCCAATTGAGAAGTTTCACATTTATTATCCTGACTTCTCATTCTAGATTTGAGACCATATCTGACCATATTTTGGTCGTTTGTAGTCAAAGTATTACCGTAACTATGAATACCCCGCTGGCCGATGTATGTACGGAGACACAGTACTAAAAAACAGTATATTGCAACACCATGCAAAGTTAAAATAATTATGCTGAATTCATACGATAAAATATTGGTTTTAAAATATAACCCGTAAATTTTAAAATAATAACAAAATTAGCAAATCAATAAACGCGTAGTCTTACCTCTCTCTCTGGACTGTGATCATTCATTTATTTTAGTACCGTATTATTGTTTATAAATGTGTTTCAACATGGAAAAACTGACTATACTATTCTTGAGCATTGATAAACCTTCATATTCATTAAACCTTAACACTTGCTCTTTTAGGTATATACTTATTAATATATATATTTTATTTTTATAAGTTTGAAAAGACAAGAAATAATGAGACTATTCAGACAAAATGAGACAAAAGTAATTGAATGTCTGTGATACTGTGAATGACAAAAATCAATAAAATAGAGATAGAGTCAGTGTTGCCACCTGAGTTTTAGAAAAACGGCTTTTCCAGAAGTCAAAAAGGGCTAGATTAAGCGTCAAAAAGTGCTAGATTGAGCGTCAAAAGATTTTCTGTTTTAAAAATGCTTAAATAATCATGTCATAAAGCCGTTTTTCATTAAAAGAGGTCATAATGACCGATAGAATAGAAAAAAAATGCTTGCTAGTATGTCGGAAACTGCATATTTTCTAAAATTTTCAAGATTTAAAAAGAGTCGGATTGCTCTTTTCGGGCAAAATCTTTAAAAAAGGAGTTCACCTATACTAAAAAGTGCTAGATCTAGCTACAAAAGGGTTAAGGTGGCAACACTCGATAGAGTCTATTTCGTATACAGAGAAAGTTACGTCTATGGTGTCTTTCACGAAAGAAGACAGTGTTGCCAACTCCGAATCAAAATTCCTCGTACATAAGCAGCTAAAAATCTCGTACTCAAAGTACGAGATTTTTAGCTGCTTATGCTTTCGAACCTCGTACATCTAAAACAACGCTCTCATCATAAAAAATACTAAATAAAAAAACATTTGCCAGCTTCTTACTAAAAAACACATCACTTTGTGATAGAGACAATTAACGCAAGTACAACATTCTTCTTTAATCGTGGTTTTCCCGGTTGATATAGCTACTAAAGTCTGCAGACAATCTCTTAAACGCGACCAATGGTTTTTTTTGTGTAAAAGTACAAGTTCCGATAGATGTTTCTAGTTTTTAAATTGTAGCATGGTCATATTACAAAATTTCGTGCAAAATTGTACGAGGTTGAAAGTGTCCGCGAACCTCGTGCGGAAGACCACAAATCTCGTATTTGTACGAGGAACTTCGTACGTTTGGCAACCTTGCAAGAAGTCCCGCAGACGTTATGGCACTGTCGCTAGACGGAATGAGAAAAGTATTGACCTACTTTAAATTATTTAAAGGGATAACTATCAAAAATATATAATATTAAAATATTAAATAAGTTTATTATTTTATACAATAAAGAAACATACACATTTTACATGTTGTCATTTTATGTTTACTCTTTAAGAGGCTGTTCACATTTCAGCGCAGCACGATTTTAGGTATTTTGACACTAAATGACAGCTCAAGTTACGCGAGCGATCTTTTCTAGGAACCATAAATACATGGAAGGATGACTAAAATAACAACTGCACTCCATATCTTCATTCCTTTTTTCCTTAACGTATTTAATAGTGGGTGAGAAAGAGACCTGTGTTACGAGTCGTTTCATTATCTGGTACGTTGTCACAACTTGATTTGATTGATGAATTTGCTAGTGAAGGGAATGAATTATTATATTTTATCGATAGTTATGGAATCTAAAAATATTGATAATGTGCTCTAGCGTGGGTACTAAATATTTGGCTGTCGAATTCGAGGTCGTGGGTTCAATTCTCACGGGGATTACTATTATGTAAGCTTCGATGGCGTCCTTCTCGAGGTTGTGCAAGAATATGTTTCCTTAGACCAAACTATTATGTCTTTATGGTTCCTAGGATCTTTTCGAATATATCTTCTCGCTCACACCATGGCGTTCCGTATATAGTGCGACTAACTAATAATGATATTTTATTTAATTCAAGTGGATATATGCTGGGAGAAAATAATGTCATAATTAATATTATGATGTTTATTTAAATGCCAGCTCCGTGGTTAGATTTATAGATAGTTTATGAACGCGTAATTAAAGAAGTTTAGAATTTACCTACGACATGCGGGTAGCGATGCTAGGCATACGGATAAAGTGGAACTATTGAGCTTTGTTTTAGTTTATCATGAAAATAAATGGAATAATTTCGAGTTTAAAAAAACGCTATTTGTTTTCTCTTGTTGACAGCTCAACTACAAATTGTGCAAGCCATTAGGAGTATCGATGCAAACTGGAAATGTTCGTTTATGGTTTGCCGCCATTAATGGTGTTTAAAATTATTATTTCTTTCCCTAATAATTGATTCTTTTATAAAATATTTTGGTAGTGACAAAACTTGAAAACATTACAAGCATGTTTCATCAGCTTATTAAACGTCCCCACCGAGAGGCACGAGCCTCCCCGTAAAGGGTACGAGGCTTTAGTCGTCCACGCGGGCCCAGTGCGGTTTGGCCGACTTCAAGCACAACATTTGAATCTCTTCACAGGCGTGTGCAGGTTTCCTATTATTATTTTCCTTAACCGAAAGAGCATCGAATAATATACATATAATTTCAAAATCTGAAAACATATAGGACGTGGCGACATTTGAAACTGTGCCCTCCCGATCGGAAGGCAACGGTCCGCACCATTCAGCCACCGAAGTATTGCAGGTTCATTAGATAAAAATTTAATGACTAATTTATGTTAAGGTCGGTAGAAAATTGAACAAAGTTAATCTTTTTTCTTTAGATAAAAGGCATAAATCGAAAATCGGTTCACAAGAACAGATTCAAGATGATAACATCTTGAAACTCGAAGTATTCCAAAAAAAAGCAAAATATTTACATGCTGGATATAATTATTTGCCATATTGAAAAATTTGAGCTTCATCAACAGGTCTCCACGTAATTTTACCAAAAAATATTTTCGACAACTAAACGGCTAAACGGATTTTATTGAAACTTGGTATGTTGATAGTAGGTAACCTAGAATAGGTTTTAGGCTACTTTTATTCCCGTTTTCACCCCCCACTCCCCTAAAATGGGGGTTGGAAGTTTGTATGGAACATCCTGCAATTTTGGTAGTACGACGCTGAAATTTGGTATGCGGATTATATGTCACAAAAGAAAAAATATGGCATATTTTTTTTTCAAAAATCCACCCCAAACCCTTCAAATAGGGGAGGAAGTGTCATATTCGGTTTTTCGCAGTTTTAAGGTAGATTTTATTGAAACTTGGTATGTTGATAGTAGGAAACCTAGAATAGGTTTTAGGCTACTTTTTGTCCCGTTTTCACCCCCCACTCCCAAATGGGGGTTGGAAGTTTGTATGGAACATTCCGCAATTTTGTAGTACGACGCTGAAATTTGGTATGCGGATTATATGTCACAAAAGAAAAATATGGCATATTTTTTTTTCAAAAATCCACCCCAAACCCTTCAAATAGGGGGGGAAGTGTCATATTCGATTTTTCGCAGTTTTAAGGTAGATTTTATTGAAACTTGGTATGTTGATAGTAGGTAACCTAGAATAGGTTTTAGGCTACTTTTTGTCCCGTTTTCACCCCCCACTCCCTCAAATGGGGGTTGGAAGTTGTATGGAACATTCCGCAATTTTTGTAGTACGACGCTGAAATTTGATATGCGGACTGTTGTCAGAAACGAAAAAATATGGCATATTTTTTTTTAAAAATCCACCCCAAACCCTTCAAATAGGGGAGGAAGTGTCATATTCGTTTTTCGCAGTTTTAAGGTAGATTTTATTGAAACTTGGTATGTTGATAGTAGGTAACCTAGAATAGGTTTTAGGCTACTTTTTGTCCCGTTTTCACCCCCACTCCCCAAATGGGGGTTGGAAGTTTGTATGGAACATCCGCAATTTTTGTAGTACGACGCTGAAATTTGGTATGCGGATTATTGTCACAAAAGAAAAATATGGCATATTTTTTTTTCAAAAATCCACCCCAAACCCTTCAAATAGGGGAGGAAGTGTCATATCGATTTTTCGCAGTTTTAAGGTAGATTTTATTGAAACTTGGTATGTTGATAGTAGGTAACCTAGAATAGGTTTTAGGCTACTTTTTGTCCCGTTTTCACCCCCCACTCCCCTCAAATGGGGGTTGGAAGTTTGTATGGAACATTCCGCAATTTTTGTAGTACGACGTTGAAATTTAATATGCGGACTATTTGTCAGAAACGAAAAAATATGGCGTATTTTTTTTCAAAAATCCACCCCTAAACCCTTCAAATAGGGGAGGAAGTGTCATATTCGTTTTTCGCAGTTTTAAGGTAGATTTTATTGAAACTTGGTATGTTGGTAGTAGGTAACCTAGAATAGGTTTTAGGCTACTTTTTGTCCCGTTTTCACCCCCCACTCCCTAAATGGGGGTTGGAAGTTTTATGGAACATTCCGCAATTTTTGTAGTACGCTGAAATTTGGTATGCGGATTATTGTCGAAAAGAAAAAATTGGCATATTTTTTTTTTCAAAAATCCACCCCCAAACCCTTCAAATAGGGGAGGAAGTATCATATCCATTTTCCGTTTTTAAGGTAGATTTTATTGAAAGTTGGTATGTTGATAGACGGTAACCTTGAATATATATATATGTGTTTATATATATATATATTTTTTTTCATATTTTTTTTTGCATTTTTGCATATTTTTTCTTTCATAAATGCACCCCCAAACCCTGCAAATAGGAGAGGAAGTATCATATCCAATTTTCCGCAGTTTTTAAGGTAGATTTTATTGAAAGTTGGTATGTTGATAGACAGTAACCTTGAAAATATGTATGTGTGTATATATATATATATAAACACACACACACACACACACACACACACACACACATATATTATATTTTTAAAGTTAGGAGAAGGGGAATCCTATTTAGGGCTATATATATATATATTTGTTCAGAAATTTTACCAAACCTAATACTGAATAATATATTAATATATATGTAATTATGATGTATATAAGTATATGTTTTTTTTTAAAGAGACCCAACCTATAAAGGTGTGGGGGTAGCCTATGTATAGTTATATATATCCCCAAAATTGACCCCGAATCATTTTAAATTGGGGGAGGGGGGAGGGAGGGGATCCGTTTTTGGAAATGGACTCTATAACTTTTAAACTGGGGCGGGGGATTTCTATGTTAGTGATATATATGAATACATCATTTTCTTGGAAGTTTAACAGTTTACAAGGTAGAAACTAAAAATAAGTATGATGGCTATTTGTCATAAACAAAAATCTTGCATATTGAAGTTTTTACAAACCGGCCTTAAAGCCTTAAATAAGAAAAAAGAAGAGCAGTGTTGCAGTGTTGAAATTATTCTGTCTATTTCCGAAAAAAAAACACACATATATATATATATATATATATATATATATATATATATATGGGTGAAAATACAAAAATTGGGTAACTCAATGTCATCAGCCAATAAACATAAGTCTTATTATATTTTATTGAGATTACAATTTATTTTAAAACATGAAAAGTCCTTTATTTGGTCACCCATTTCAGCTCTTCATTTTGAATACAAGTTAATAAAAAGACACAATTAATGCTTAAAACGTCAGTCCTTTGGCATGTCACAATCCCGAAAACCAACAATCAAGTGACTATATATTAAAAATTATCATTGATTTAAGTAAATTTACTAATTTACTACAATCTGTGATGTACATAGTAAAATATATTACAACTTTCATAATGCAATATTCTCCACTTTATTTAAAAAAAAATAAAAAAGTTTGTGTTTGTTTCATTCGTCAGTCCGTTGTGTGTTGTTTAAATTTGAATTATTCGCGCCAAATATCACCGACTCAACGTCAAATCCCTGTTTGAATTTTGATGTTGGTAATGAAGATAGTTGCGGACCGCACAATTTGACGGCCGCCATAACTGTTCCAGTGTTTGGGTTGTGTTTGTCATCTATACACGTGCTAAGTCAGTCAACATTTCAGTCCCATGGTGAGTCGTTATTTTCTTGTTAATATGAGGTTTATTTGCATTTATACATAGTTAACTATGATTTGTTATAATGTAGTTTGTTGATATTCGAAATTACCGAAAAAAACATTAGTTTTGATTATAACCTCAAATTATGTCTTTTTCATCAGTCCTTTGGCGTCAGTCCTTTGTCAGGTATCGCGCCAGAGGACTGACGTGTTTCCATGGTACTGATGTTTTTTTTTCTTTTAGAGCACTTTTATCTTAAATAGTGCCGTGTATAAGCATTTCTACTTTACATTTCAGTTTAAAACATCATGCGGCACGTTAAAAGCAAATTGACTAGGGAATAAATACTAAAAAAAAAGAAAGAAGCCGAAAAGGCTCGCTTGGCCAGAATTAAAAGCGACCCCATTAAATTAGCGGAATACAAAGAAAAACAAAAGCTTCAGTACCTGAAGAAAGGAGAAAGGGCAAAGAAAAATGTTGAAATATGAACCACGAGAACAATAATAACTAGAAAAAATGGAAAAATTATTCATCAAACTACAGGCAAAGAAAACAGCTATTGAAACAAACACTAATAATTTTATACGCCAGAATACTCCTCCTCCAACTGACGACGAAACACAACCCATAGTTAATGAAGAACTCAGACTGTTATTAACGAAGACGGAAGAGCAAAAGAAGCTAAAAAGGAAGTGAAAGACAGAGAAAATCTAGAAACAGGGAAAAAAAAAGATGAAAGCTATAGTTTCAAAGCTTAAAACTAAACTAAATAGTCAGCGTCAGAAATAAACGAGTCAAAAAACAGCTGAAAAAAGTAATAAAATCTGTTGAAAAACGCCAAAGACAGAATTGAAGACATGAGTGAAGATATAACTAAAAGAAAGAATTAGTGAAGAAGGCCCTTTTGGGGAAGTTATTAAAACACAATTGGAAGAAAACTACACCAAACTAAAGACTCATGAAGAAAAAACAAAATTTAAACAAATTATATCTGGAAATGTAGTAGACAAATACAAACTATGGAGAATAAAAAACAAAGCAGTCACCTATAAAAAAACTGGACATAACGTGACAAAAAAAATTAATTTAAAAAGAAAGATCACACTGCAAGGATTAGTGCAGAATTTTTTCGAAGATGATTCTAAAGCCGTCAAGCTGCAGGAAGAAGAATTTGTGTCCCGTAAACAAGTTAAAAAAACAGAAAAGATATTTACTTGATAACATGAAAAATCTACAACAGAAATTTTTGAAAACCAGTCCATGTGTAATCAGTTATCCCCTATTTACCCGACTTCGACCATTTTGGGTGGTATCCCCTACATTGTCAAACCGTGAAACTTGTAGTTGCACAACCCACGAAAACATGGACCTTCAACTTGCTGCTCTAAAGAAGGCAAATATACTTACAACAGTGAGTAATCACCAAAATATGTTACAACTGCTTTGTTGTGATCGATATTCTGAAAGATGTCTAGAGAGAACATGTGATAACTGTTGCTCAAAAACTCTGACTTATACAGAATTCGATAACTCAAAACTAATATTAATAAAACAGTGGGTGAGTAAGAAAGAATCTATAACAGATCTGAAAACGAAGAAAGAACGATTTGTGATGAAATGAAATTAGAAAACAAAGAAAATGTCACCTAGAAATGCATTAACAAAACTTGAAAATGATATGGTAAAATTTTTTCCGGCATTCTTTTAACATATTACACAGTACAATGCCATTAAGCAATTAAAAGAGTCTTTATCTGAAACCGATGCAATTGTACACATGGATTTTTCCGAAAATTTTTGTACTAAATACAACCAAGAAATTAATCTTTCCATTTCGGTGGTTCAAGAACCCAAATTTCATTACATACTGTTGTTGTTTATCTAAAAAACTCCGTTGTTTCACACTGCACTATCTCAACTAATTTGTCTCACAACGCTGGAGCAATTTGGGCCCATCTAAAACCTGTGTTGGCATCACTGCCATCAAATATTGAAAATATTCACTTTCTCAGTGATGGTCCTGTAACGCAATACAGGAACAAATCTATGTTTTATGTATTAGGCTGTAAACTGCAAGACATTCTCCCTAATATTTTAAATTACACCTGGAACTTTCATGAAGCTGGACATGGGAAGGGGGCACCTGATGGTGTAGGGGCCACATGCAAACGAACAGCAGACCAAGTGATTGCTACAGGAGGAGATATAACTAACCTGAATGAGTTCGCTACTGTCATTCGGAAAGATGCCCAGGTATAAAAATAGATGTGATCGAAGAGTGTGAAATTCAGCAGATGAACACCATTATTAATGATAAGTTGTCTGAAATGGTCGCTTTTAAGGGGACACTATTGGTACATCAGGTGACTGGCACATCTTATATTCCCAACAATCTTACAATGAAGTCATTAAGTTGTTTTTGTGATACCGATGGATGTAATCATTTCAAGCTAGGCTCTATTAGATATCAGTCAGAATTATGTGCTAAAAATAGTACACGTCTAAATACTTCTACCGTATTCTCAGACTCTGAAGATGACGTACCATTATCTACATACATTAAAGACAATGACGATCGGTCTGAATTGGATAGCGATCGATCAGCACCAGGAACTAGCGGTTATTCGCACCATCAAAGTCGTTATAGTATTGGTGATTATGTTTTGGTCAAATATCTCACAAAGAAAACAGAATATCATTATGCAGCGGTCTGCTCTTCGGTTGATGATGAAGACGATGAAGTAAGAGTAACTTTTCTCAAAATTTGTAACCAGAATGGCACTCTGTTTAAATTGGATGAAAAAGATGTATCAGATGTTTCCATGGATCAAATAATAAAAAAACTACCTGTACCAGACCTCATTACAAAAGGGAAGAGAGTTTTTTACCAATTTAAGGAAAAAATTGATGTTTTCGAAAACTAATTTTTTTTTTGCTCAATGTTGAACTTTTATTTTTCTTTTTTTTTGTCGAGAAAAAGATCTCATTTTATTTTAATTATTACTATCTCTTTAGATGCTTTTAAGGCATAGCTTATTGTTATTATTAAATTTACTTGATTTATTAGAAAAATACGTACTGTTACTGTTAGTAAAATTACCTCAAAATAATATAAAAGTTAAGTATTATAAAAAATTACCAAAGGCTGTTATGAAGACTGGGATAGTTGACTTTCATAGTATTATATAATTATGGTTCTTAATTTCATGATTATTAGTACTTTTAAGATTTAAATATTTGATTATACAGATTTAAATTTCAGATACAGATTTTTGTTTCTATTATTTGTTGATTACTTATAAATATTAAGTAAAACTAAGTCAAAGTAGTATAAGGTAAGTTTATAACGTTACGTTAAATGTCAAAAGGCTGTTTTGAAAACTGAGATAGTATTTTCTCCCAATATTACATATTTATAATAATTGTTAATTGTGACTAAGTGATTTTAATACTTAAAAGACATGTGCCATTATTGAATCTTAAGAGATTCGTACAAATTTTTAATAAATATCATTATAATCCTTACAAAATTGTGTATTTTATCAGTACTATGTTACCCTCGTCAGTCCCCTGGCAGTCAAAATCTGAAATTTTTAAATATCTCACAATCTACTTAAAAAAGTGACTGGCCCGATTTGGAACAATATATTCATAAGATTAGCCATCATATACACCCGAATTTGTAGAAATTTGATTTAATAACTATAGTAAGCAAAATATCCTCAAAAGTTACCCAACTTCTGTATAATCACCCATATATATATATACATATATATATATGTTTTTTTTTTCGGAAATAGACCCCAAAACCTTTAAAGGTGTGGGGGGAAGCCTATGTATAGTAATATATATATCCACAAAGTTGACCCCAAATTTTAAATTGGGAGAGGGGGGGGAGAGAGGGATCCGTTTTTGGAAATCGACTCCAAAACTTTTTAACTTGGGCGGGGGATTCCTATGTATAGTGATATTATGTATTCATAATTTTTCTTTATAAGTTTAAACAGTTTACAAGGTAGAAGCTCAAACAAGTATGATGGCTATTTGTCATGAACAATAAATATTGCATAATGAAGTTTTTTGCAAACCGGCCCTTAAAGCCTTAAATAAGAAAAAGAAGAAGCAGTGTTGAATTATTCTGTTTTTGTTACAAGTGGATGGCTCCATTTCCTGTAACGAAACAGATAATTTTGTCATCCGAATTTAACGCGGGCGAAGCGCGGGCAAAGCTAGTATATATAATATATAATATATATTTCTATTTATGAACATTAATTTCATATTATATGCCACGCCTTCTTAAGAGGCGTTTAAAGCGCTACTGACTGATAATGGCTGCTTTCCACTGACAAAGGGATGGCAGATGCGGATGGATCCTTTCTATGGGAGAGCTTCGCATCCGCGCGTCTCAGGAGTCTAATTGCTTTCTCGAACAGCAGAATTAAACCCAGCTGAGGCGTCTAAGGCCAGACTGATGTCGTGGAATGAATTATTCCCGATCTCGTCGGGACTCCATTTGGCTGAAGAGCTGCTTCCAGGCGATGATCTTCCATAGGCGGAAACTATGAATAGACTGCGGCCAGGTGTTGGCCGGTTCCGTGAAAATCGGATAAGGTAGGCATATTCCAGAAGCAGTCTTAAGAACTTATTTATTTTTCATTCTTTATATAAAAGTTACCTAAATTTTTTAAATTTTCTGTTTACTCTAAAAATATTATGATCAAAGTAATAATATTAATTTAAATTTAAATAATACATTGAGAAATACTCAAAGTGTCATACTGCAATCGTAGTATATAGTGTTGCTTTCGTAATCCACCATTGAGGTAAAAAGCTATAGAGAGGCCCTAATGATCTATATAACTTTTCGTATTGAACCAGCCCTGAAATTACAAAAACAACCGATTGTTTAATAGTTTTTAAACTACTATATGTTTCTAACATAATTTATAAGGAATATTATTACTAACGTCATTGTATTTGTTTTGTAGTTATCTGAATAAAAAAATATTATTATAGTACAATGCATGGACTAGTTGATTATTATTTGAGATTTCAAGGTTCGTCCTTCTCCAGGATAGTTAATATTAGTTATTATAAAATAGCTGCGCATTAGGGATGGGCCGAAATTCGTTTCACATTCGGTTTAACCGAACTTCGGCAGCTTGAACCGAACTTCGTCATTCGGCCGAAATTCTGTTTTTATGCGAACATTCGGTGCAAAAACTATTTTAAATTTACTTGCACTATCAATCACATTCACATATGATAGAATTATTAAAACATCATATCTATAATAATACAGTAAATAGAATAAGTCTGGTATAGGTACCCATAGTCATTTATTTGAATAAAAAAGGAGAAGTAATCATCAAACGTCTTAAAAATCTTTGCTTACTTAAACAACCACAAAATTAAATTTTTGATCAGCCTCAGATATCGTTCCTACTTTATTAATCACCAAAAATTAAACTGTTCTTCTTCCTAATCAGAATTGATATGATTTCTTCTTAATAAAACAGCAAAATTAAACTGCTTTCCTTCTAATTTGCCTTAGATATCATTTTCATCATCATTTCAGCCCTTGAACGTCCACTGCTGAACATAGGCCTCTTTGAATGTTTTCCATTTGTACCGGTCCAAGGTGTCTTGCATCCAGCGCTTTCCGGCGACCTTTATCAGGTCATCCATCCATCTTGCTGGTGGACGTCACACGCTGCGTTTTCCGGTACGCGGTCTCCACTCAAGAACTTTTTTTGCCCCAATGGCCATCGGTTCTTCGGGCTATGTGACCTGCCCATTGCCACTTCAGCTTGGCAACCCGAGCGACTATGTCAGTGACTTTAGTCCGCCTACGTATCTCCTCATTCCTGAGTCTATCTCACAGAGAAACCCCAAGCATCACCCACTCCAACGCTCGCTGAGTGAATTGGAATCTCTTCAAAAGGCCAATAGTTATTAATCACGCCTGGTGCTTTGTTGTTCTTAAGCTGTTTGAGGCCATTCTTATCTTATACAGGCTGATGCCCGGGATGTCGTCTGTGTAATGTCGATTGAGTTGGGCACTTCGATCTTACGGAGAATTGTTGTTAGGTTTCGCTACCAAGGTATACAACTGTCCATAGAACTTTTCAATAACTTCCAGCACCTCAGGATTGGTTAACGCTATTGTGCCGTCCTCTATCTTTAGCTTTGTCAACCGGCTTTGCCCGATAGACAAGTCCCGTAAAAACATTTTGGAGCCCTTATTCCGATCGATCGCTTCTTCAATACGATGAGTATTAAAGAGGCGTATATCGTGTCGCATTGATTGGTGGATTTGTCTATTAAGCGGCCGGTATACTAAAGCGTCTTCAGATGATTGCCAAGTTATTGAGCGTCGCTTTTCCATGAGGGCTAGGGTGCGATCGGTGAGTAAAATTTAGAACCCACCGCATGGACAGTATCTACCAACCTGTTACTTATTTCATCCACTACAACGCAGTCTTCGAGACCAGCAAAGCGATTCGTCAATTCTAGTTAAAACTTTTCCGGGTTTTGGATCTGAACTATATTATGTCGGAGCGTGGATTTTATTAAAAGAGACCTCTCCTTACTGACGTTAAAATTCAATGTGCCTCTAACCATTGGGTGCTTACTGCAAGTTTTAACTTTGTGAATCATGGAGACATCATTGAATATTCGCCTTTTTGTCGTCAATATAAAGTCGATCTCATTTTTTATCGAACCGTCAGGACACATCCAGGTCAATTTTCTATGAGGCGGCTTCTTAAAGAAAGTGTTCTTTATAAAGAGTCCCTCTTTCTCCAGAAACTCAGCCAACCTTTGGCCCCTTGGGTTGTGGTGCCCAAAACCAAATTGCCCCTCGCTACGCTTACCCAACTTTGCGTTAAAATCTCCTATTACAATAGTATAGTGTGTCTTTGGTGTATGTATGGCCTAATGTCCTCATACATAGCATCCACTTCATCATCTGGGCTTGCAGATGTCGGTGCGTAAACCTGTATGACCTTCAACGAGTATCTTTTAGATACTCTGAGTATAAGGTACGCCACCCTGCTCGACACACTTGTGATGTAGGTTATACTACTAATAAGGGACTTGTGGATGGTAAACCCAACACCGCCAACGGACTGCTGTTCGCCTTCCCGGTAGTATAACAAATTGCCGGATGTCAGGGTATCTGTGTCCTCTCCCTGTCTACGGACTTCAGATAGCCCAATGACAACCAAATGCAACTTTTTAAATTCCTCTCCCAGCTCGTCAATACTCTTACCCATTCATAATGTTCGCGTATTATATGTGACCAGCGATAACCTACGTTTGTTCTCCTGTTTCACGTTAGCCAATTTCGTCTGACGGAGGAACCTCGCCCGGAGATTATGCGCACCCATAGCTCCAGCACTCAGCTGTCGCTTGTCAACGCCAGCATCGCAACTGGAGCCTAGGAACTAGGGGCCTTGAATTATCCTGTATATTTATTGAAGGGCCTTAACCCACCACGCTGGTCCAAAGCGGGTTGGCGGGTCGCCAAAGCCTGGTAGAAAATTGACATGTTTCACAGGCAATTTGAACGAAAATTGAATAAAGTTTATCTTTTTTTTTCTTTAGTAAAAATAAAAAATCTGCTCTTATAGACCTGAAGTTCAGGGTATTCTATAAATAAGTAAAAATATTTACATGCTTGGAAATTAGCCGAATTGTCGAGGTCCGAAAGCAGGTCTGCACGCAATTTTACCGAATCATAGGTTCAGAAAATGATGATTAATAAATAACTGAGCAAAATATCAAAATTCTGTTCTTGTCACATTGGAGACGGCGAAATAATCTATTCTTTCCAAGTATTCGTCATTTAATGCGTGTTGTGTTTGGTACCGAATTTGAGCGTTGAAATCTAACATTTTCGTGTTTTTTGTGAACGGCCCCTTAACCGGCGCAGTTGTATATATTCAACACCAACAGCGGCGGTTCGTAGGTTAAAGATTAAAATTGTTACCTACTTTTCATACATTATTCCATTTTGTTTCTGTTATGGTGATGTATGATTGAATATTGTTTATTAATATTTTAAGTTACTCTGGCAATAGCTGAAAACATTGATTTGTATAAATACCTCAATGGCTGAAAATAAGTGATTCTCTTTAAGTGTATGTTATTCTGAGCTATTTTTATTTTATGTTATTTATTGGTCTACCTAAATCTATGCTATTATACCTTAATTTAACATATAATTTATACCTTATTGCTAAATGCATAAAAGAATTACAAGTAGACACCACTTTCAATTACAGTGTTAGCTTAACTAGTGGAAGTATGTACACTGCAATACTATCGTTGTTACCTTTTATCAATAGAATTGCCACGATCGATAGTATCGATAGTCATTTCTATATTGAGCTACGATACTATCGATAGGTCTATGATATACTAACAACTGACCAATAGCTATTATTTTCAATCGCGCATATACCGCATTGCGCCCGACACCCGAGACAACAGACGTTAGGTCTCTTATACCCGGTAATTTCACTAGCTACAGTGCCCTCAACCCGAAATACAGAAGTGCAATGTGCATAGCACTCCTATTTCACGGGACGATATCTGGCCGGCGGTGGTTCCTACTCAAACGACTCAGTATCGCGTCTACCACCGCCTATAATAGTATATGCTTAACGCGGGCTTTTTTTCCGCAGTATCAATTCATGAATTATTAGTCATTTAAAATTCTTACAAATAAGGTCGAGAATAAAATGTAAAAGTATAAGCCCTTGAGGACAAGTAGTTACATTCAGTGATAGGATACGATAATTTATTATCCGACTTGGTTGAATCCCGATAGTTTCACATGAAATGAGATTGACTTCATTATGAGCACCAGAAAACACATATATATATATATATATATATATATATATATATATATATATATATATATATATATATATATATATATAACGACGTATCTATGGGCGAGAGGCATGTTAAATGTTAATGTTCAACTGGAGAGGTTGTTTTTCCGTCGTTTGCGGAGAGGTGGTGTCAACGGGCCATCCTCCCGTTCTCTCTCCGCAGCCTCCTTCTGCAGTAAACTTCTTCGCAGAAGTTGATTACTACCATTATTACTACCAGTAAGGTCTTGACGACGTTACGGAGAGATAGGACACCGCCTAGGAAAGGTGCAATGTTGTGCCGTTGTGATGACCACAAAGGGCACTCCTCCAATGTGTGTTGCGCCGTATCCTCGGAGGTCTTATTCTCCCGAGGCCGCAATTCCGCCGCAATTTGGCCGCAAACATTCGTGACCAGTTAAAACCTGAACAAGTCTAAAGGTCAGAAAACTCTTTGGATTATTGATTCACTGCTCAAAGACAGGACAGATTGCCTCCTATATCTTGCGGCCAGACTGGGAGAGGAGTATATCACCTGGGCCAAACCATACCACTTGGCCGACATAACTTCGAGAAGGAAGCTAGTAGGAGAATCTATATGGGTTGGGCGGCATTAATTCGGTTAGCTACGTCACGTCCTATCATCGATTCCGCAATACTTAAAGACGAAAGTCCTTGAGCAATGTGTCCTACCTACTCGTGCTAATATGTGTATACATGCTGAGACATGGACACTGAGTGCAGGATTGATTCACAAATTCAAAGACACTCAACGCGCAATGAAGCGAGCTATACTTGGGGTCTCTCTTAGAGATTAGATCAGAAATGATTTAAAGGCCGTCAGATTAGCAATTTGATGTGGCACTGGTCACGTATGTCGTAGAACCAATGGCCGTTGGAGCAGACGAGTTCTGGAGTGAGGATCGCGTCTTGGCAAGCGTAGCGTGCGTTACGCCAGCGGCACATTATCGAATTTCATGACTTTAACCACACACATAATTAGAGCATCAGTTCGTGTAATTGTGCACAAAATCTTAAATTTGTGCATTCGAACGTTATGGAGATATTCGCAAAAAACACTCCGCTGGGGTTACGTTATGCCAGCGGCACCTATCTTTTCCGAATACTTTTTTGAAAACAAATTGGCCAGGGAATTAGAGCATAACGTGATGTAAATGTGAGCATAGGACGCCCTCCGGCCCGATGGACTGACGAATTGCCAAAGGTCGCCGTTGAAGGCTGGATGAGGAACGGAGGGCCGGGATATCAGGCGCAAGATGGTGAGACCTATGTCCAGACGTAGACTGCGATAGGTTGAAGAAAGAATGTGTTAAAGTTAGCGTTAGCCTAAAGTAACTATTAGTTCCTAACTAGCCGGACGAAGTCGTGGGCAAAAGCTACTAAATAATATGAAACAAAAATTGAATTTTTTTATTGCATTTTGTCACAGAAATTTACAATTGAAAGTACAGGGCTAAATCTAAATATATTATGATCAGAAAAATACAATTGCCAACAGCAAAACAGGGATTACGCAATGCCACTTGATTGCCACTGGAATAAGTTAGTTTATGTACTTTTTCACGAAGAACAGGTTTAAGTGGATAAGCTGCAAGAGATATTTGTTCTTGTTCCTCATTCTTCTTGATCCTTTCGTCTAACCAATTTTTAAAAGTATAGGTGGGCAAAATATCAGCCATATGTTTATTGATAGCGTAAGTTGATGACATTTCTTTTGTACAATCCTCTTGGCCTTTTGTTACGATCCCAATGAGTTCATTGTCGAAAATTACAGGTCCGCCTGTGTCTCTATAACATGTAGAAACTTTGGTTTCAACGCAATCAAAGAATCCTGTTATAACGTCACTAGAATCGTCAAGTGATCTTTGTTCTAGACCAATATATTGTAGTTCTCTAATTTGGCCAACGTCAGCGTTAAGACCAAAGCCAATGGCTTCCATATCGGTAATACCTTGAGAGCTGGTATAGTTGCTGAGTCTTATTTTTGTAGCAACAGAGTTATTGTGTTTTTCCGTATATATGAGACCGACGTCTTTAATTGATTCACTACCGGAATAAGTTGGAAACTTTTCACTTTTCGTCACGTGAAGCATAGTAACGGTATCATCTTTTTTCACCTTTGTTGTGTTGAGTACCACATAACCTACTGTTTGAAGAGTACATTTAGCTGTGGTAAGTATCAACCCATTTGAGACCACGGATCCTGAACATAGATATTCATGCTGTGGTGACAAGAGTGCCGCCATAAATGGAAATTGTTTGTGCCTTGCCGCAGTTATTTCGTGCATTTGGCTGTTCTGACGCCTGGCACAAGTGATATTGGCATTTTCAGTTTCAGCTGGTATGTACAAAGCCTCGTCTTTAGATTCATCGCTGTCGCCATTGTCATCTCTATTATCTTCAACGCTTTTCTTCACATTTTCAGCTGCAGATATACCCACAAACTCGTAAATGAATAAAGTTAAAATAACTAGACGCCAGAAAACAAACATTTTCCACATCATAAAATATTTCACTGAACAGAAAAGAATTTCTCGAGTTCTTTTTTCGCTTCTTCCATTAGAATGTATTTTTTGTTCAAAACTTTATGGTGTAGGTAGAAATTTCATGCCAGTAGTTTTTTTAAAAAATCAAATAGTTTGCAGTTATGTATTAAGTTCAAGAGCATCAATACAACTTTAAATGGGGGATCATGGGAGGATCTATGTCCTGCAGTAGAGAGTAAATACTTAATTCTATAAGTGTCATGTTGATCTTGATTTAATTTACATATTTGATGGATCAAGTCCAGAAAGACTCCACAAATTTCAACGCCACTCCTAGCCTTCTAATCAATCAGCGGGAAATAGCTTGAGCATGACATTGACCTTAGCCTGTTCCAAACTCTGGTTTACGGGATGTGTACGGGCCAGAGTATGGGCTAGAGCTCAGAATAATATCTAAAGCTATAGGACTAGGAACAATAACTTAAGTTAGTTACGGACCTAAAGCCCGTATGCTATAACGAGACTCGAGCGTTTATCTTTACTTAAATAGAGTTAGAAATTGATGCTGCTATTTATGGTATATAACGTTTTCCCTTTCAGACGTAATTTTAGTAAAGATCAACGCTAAGTTCTCTTCTAGAACCAAATACCAGTCTGGTGCAACTCCATACAAAAATAAATTACTATGAAACGGAGCACAATTTTAATGGCGGCTATTGCCATCTCACTCACTTCCTCAGTCTCACTCTTTCTTTCATTTGATTGTTTCCCGCTTAGATTAAGCATGTATAGATGTAGTTATAAGACGTTGCCGCTCTCTATCATTGTAATGCAATACACGTCATGTATCTTTGTCTATCACAGAATCCTAGTTACGAGTAAAAGAGACGGTTGATAGACGTTTGACAACTCTGACGTCGTGTCATTTTGTGGCCTCCAAGAGGCCAAAACATTACGAGCTGTCGTGCAAATTTTCACAAAGTGTCAAATTTTAATAAATATTTGAAAAAAATAAGTGAACCGTAGAAAATGTCGTGTTTGCGGTAAATGTTCTTCAAGACACCAAAGGGAGTAAAAGACCGAAAATTATCATTTCATAATTAATATTGACGACATTTTCATTCATATTACGTAGTTGTAATGAGATTATGGATAAAAAAACATGTAGTAGTAGACTTTAATAATGTTAGGACATACATTAGCTTGTATAATTGTAGAAATTACGTCTAAAACAATTATATTGTGCATGAAAATTTAAGGATGTTACATAGTGATGTACTCAACATAGAATTTATTCCATCGATAGTATTTTTTAACAGTTTCTTTTATACAATTATTGAATTTTTAGGTTCCGAAATGTCCACAAACTCAGAAAAGAATGGGGTTAAAGTGTAAGGCGTGAAAACTGGGAGCCTACGAAGAACTCCAGGCCTTTGCTTTTTTTTACAACTTTTTTCATGATACCCGCTGTTGTGGGTTATCAATGTAGGTATGTATGGGTATTTAAATGATAATGAGGCTTTCAGTATATATTTTTAAATAAAATAATTTTTAAGTTTGAGTTTGTGAGTGTTATTTAAAATTTGTTATTTTACGTAAAAATATAATATAGTCTATTATATATTTATACCTACAATAATATTTTGTTTTGTTTGTTCCAACATCATCTACTTTTTAACCAGGAAGACCAAACTTCAAAAATTTGGCGTATAAAATTTATTATGGTACGCTTATTTTAATTTTTGTTGTAGATAAAATTAACAGCGTTGCTGTATCTGACTCGATGTTATTTTTAACACAATTTATAATCATCTAATTCTGCAGGTGCGACGACGACGCCAGGCTTATTCTAGCAATATGTTGATACCAAGGTCCATCCTAGTGACGCACACTAATACAAATCTGAAACTGCACATTACAAAAATTAGACACGCCTTTCATATACAGTCTGTCTACCTCATATATGTCTATGGTTTCCCCGGTTAGTTTGACAATGACATGTAAGTTGTAAATAATCACTTTTGACAAAGCGATATTTACTGGTTTTTCTTCATTTGCATAAGATATTTTCATAAAGGAAAGTAGTGAAACGTTGCTTGGATTTGTAGTTATCTTTCAGAACTTGTTAGAAAGGTAAAATGAACTTTCGGTGCTGTGAAATATGTGGCCGAAGCTCAGGAAGAAAAGACGGAATCAAACGCTACTTTTTGACTAAATTTCCTCTTGATAAGCCAGGTGGAATGTTTTTTTTAATATACATATCTCAGAACTACTCTTAATGTGATAAAATATCATATATCTGTGTTAAATGTACAAATAGCTGATTCAAGACTAGTGTGGGATTTTGAATTTTATCGATAGCGATATTGTTTTCAGATGTAAGTTATGGGTCAGATTTTCAGCCCTCTGCAGGGCACCCACATAAACATCGTGTTTACGACTGTCATCCTAAAAACATAGCCGGTACGGAATAATCTTTCTTTTCGGACAATCAGGTGATTCAGCCTTTAATCTCAAATTAGTCGCACAAAGTTACTACTCCCCACGGGATAAGAACTCACGATTCCCTGTTTAAGATGCGGATTTAAGCGGAACGCTGTGCACACTATGCCACGGAGGCAGTTAATAATATAAATGAATAAGTTTATTATTATACTTTAAATACTACATGTATACATTGTTTATATGATCTGTAAATATTAAAACTGTGTTTTCTAATATTTATCCTTCCTTTCAGCCTGATGCTGCTTCCATGGCAAATGACATGTCAATTTTGTCGCCTGAAGTTGCTACGATAAACCGAATGAATCAAAATGTTCATCATCATCACAACATCCCTTTAATAAAAAACATTAATTATGGTCCTGACTTATTTACTGTTTGACCCATCATACAATTTCGTTTTAATGGTAGAAGTATAGAATAATGTATATTTACTTCTACCATGAAAACGAAATGGAGATTCTGAAAATACTTTTAAATCGTACTCTATATGTATATATATTCGTTACGAATATCGATATCGATATATTCTATGTAGGATGTACTGCAAACTATTTCTTTCTCATTTTGTTTCTCATGTTGGTACTATTGACAGTATACTTTTGTTATGTTGGTACAAGATCTCTGCTCCGTTTTGACATTTCTGAAGATTTCTTTTTTTTTATGGAAGTCCCGACTCTTACTAGTGCTAGATCATCACTTTTTAGTATAAGTCAACACCTTTTTTAACGATTTAGCCCGAAAAGGGCAATCTAGCTCTTTTTCACTATCTTGAAAATAATATCTAAGTTTGAAGTTTTTGACATACTAACAATTACTTTTTTGCTTTTTCATTGATTATGTTTTTTTTAGACGCTCTGTAAAGAACAGCTCAATGACATGATTGTTTATGCAGCTATTACATTTTGAAATCTGCAGGGATGATATGATGACTGTTATGCACGTCACATAAACCAGCTCGCTATTACACCAAAGAGTATATAAAGTACTTACTGATTACACTGTGTGGCATTTCGCAGTGTTGCCTACATAGCTACTTTATAGCTAGACTTTATGGACTTGGTAGGGCTTTATTGACAAATTATTACTCGCCTCGGCAAGGTACGACGTTTGTAAAAGGTTCTTTTAGACTACTCACTTTCCCGTTTTTATTTATTTTGTCTTTAAAAACGCTGTCTTTAAAATAAAAAAGGAGCTAGAAAAAGTATCTTACAGTTTAGCTACAATTTTTCAATTGTAGCTGTGTATCATAAAATAATAATAATATAATAATAATTTATTTTCTCTCACCACATAACACAAAAAGTATAATAATAATCATATTTGATTTGACACGCTGTTTGTAATGTGGAGAGACTGGAACCTAAACTTGGCAGTTCCCTGCTTGTATTTTGGGCACCAGGCCAAATACAAGCAGGGAATACATATTTTGTTGTGTCGCATCATGTTGTTCAATTACAATAATGGTAAGCATGGTTGTTTTACTTTGTTTGTTTAATGTTTATGAGTATGTGTGTGTGTGTGTACGTGTGAGTGTGTGTGTCTAAGTGGGTGTGAGTGCGTGTGTATCATTGTGTATGTAATAATATAAGTCAAGTACATATTGGCGTTATGGTAAGAAAATGTGTGTTACAAGAATGTAAAAATGTGTATTCTACTTCAAAAAGTTTTCAGTTTCATCGTAGTCTAAAGTCAATAGCCACCCTTTTATTGGATGTTTACACTTTATTTTGCACATCGGGTAAATATTTAAGAATTTGTTGATACTGTTGTAGATCCGAGAACCCAAGTAACAGAAAAACCTCTTTGCAATAGATGATTTAAAATATTGGACCTCGCATACTTTTATCCTTCTCCTATTAAGTTTCTCAGCATTATTCCATAAAGGTACCAATGAATGCTGTCGAAGAACTGTAAGCAGCATAAATAGGTGCCTCACTGTTGGCACTCTTGCCTCATTGTATAAACTATTTGTAGAAAACAGTCTCGGCTTTAACATCATTACTTTAAGTATTAGTCTTTGGGCTCTTTCTACTGTGATAAGTCTAGACTTAGGTGCTCCACCTAAACCACAAAATATAGCTAGGTTATTAAATAGCTAGATATAGCTAGGTAACAAAGTACCTAAGTTGGCAACACTGCATTGCATTGGTCCAGCCGGTGTGATTAGCAAGGCTGCCTGTTCTAACCTTTATTACACTGTGTTGGTACCATGATTGCAGATCGAATTTTGTATTTTTTTTTATGCTCAATCTAATGACTAATCCTATTTAACTTCTCAAGAAGCCCCATTTCTATAACTAAGGTGGCAACACTGGGTGCGAGTCAGAACTTCAGACTCGCACCCAGCAGTATTACCACATTTAGGGGAAGTTCCCCTTTTGAGGGGAAATTAGGGTCCTGAGGGGAAGAAATGGGGGAAAGATATGAAATGGGGAAATTACGGGAAATCATTGGAAAAATTTACCCTATAGTATTGCGGAAATGTTCAGAAAAATTTTTTTGATCATCGCGTACTAACGTGTATTCAAGAAACAGTGCAGGTGGCTTATACTTACCCTTATTTCTATTCCGCTTAGGCCATTGATATACTATTCTTAGCTAAAATGTGTATGCTGATTTCGTAAACTGTCTTGGAATCAGAGGTAAGTATACAGCCCAAAATTTTATATATTTCTCCTAAGGCTATAACATTTATAACAACTTCACTTGATTCATGCTTAGTCATTTTTTTAGAGCGGGCCTCTGGTGATACTATAGTATCCCCCCCCCCCACACACAGGGCTATTACTAATGCCAAAATTAAAAACTAAAGCAGGAAAAGAAATTGAGGGGAAAAAAGTCTTGGGAAGGGGAAATCAGAATTGAGACGTGGGGAAAGGATATAATTAAAGTGGAAACACTGGCGACTGGTAACCAGTATTGCAGTTCAGAACCGTCAGTCTGACAGATTCAAAACTTCAACTTTTTTGTACCTCGCTGAGTTGGCTATTGTTTTATAATTATTCATAAATTTTATTTATACTTTTTTATTTCCAAAAATGTCTAAAAAGAAAGGCATTAAGAAAAATCAAGATTTTGATGACGAATTTGAGGAAAAAAAGGTAGCTACAAGTGACACACTAGATATAACCTCAAAAAGCAAGGGAAAAGGCAAGAAAAAAGGTAAAGGAAATGCTGGAGATTGGAGTGATAGTGAGGATGGTATTCCTAAGAAAGCCTTAGCGTCTGATGATGAAGACGTGCCAAAACCAGCAGCGAAAAAGTCACAAAAGAAAGGTAACTTTATAATTATTGTTTATTAATAAAGTTTTGTGTATTTTCTACATTACTATTTATTTTTAGGCAAAGTTAAGAAAAAGGGCGTTGATTTATCTGACGATGAAGATGATAAATCTGTTGTAAGCAACACAACTGTATCAAGTAATGTCTCAAAGTCAGCTACAAAAACAAACAAAAGGAAAAAAGGTTGGTAATTAATTGTAATAAGGTCGAAATTAGGCTCGTCTTTAGTAACATTATAGTCAGCTAGGAGCTTCATTTTTTTGGGAATATAACATGTATACATGTTAGGCTCGTTTTTAGTATCATTACGGTTGGCTAGGAGCTTCATTTTTTTTTGGCAGTATATCGATATAACATGTAATCCTGTGAAGTTTTAATCTGCAGAAACGGATGGACTTTAGTATCATTACGTGTTGTTATTGTTTTTTCGGAGGTGGGGGCGTAAAGGGGGTACACAAGGAGCCCCCCTGCAGAAGGGGGGTTGCGGAAACCCCCCTTTACGAGAAAAAAAAAATTGAAAAATAAAATTATTAATACTTTTGAACCCCAATATAATGTTTGTTCCCCCTAATTTGGTGAGCAGGCAGCTGAGATAACCCCCTCCTTGTGAAATGTCGAGAGGTCAGCCTAAATTAAATAACTCAAAAGCATACTTAGTTATTAAATACAACACACTAATTAGTTTTATGAATATAATATTGTATTACTAGCAAAAACAAAAATCTTTTTTCAGAATGTCAAAAGATAACTTTCTTCTATTTTCATATTGACAAGTCATCTTTTAATAACCTTTTGAGCCAAATTATTTCTTTTGCAGTTTCAGTAAGGGTTACTAGCTCAGCTTCAGTTGATGAGAGCGAAACACCTTTTTGTTTTTGGCTCTTCCACATGATTGGTCCATTGTAAAAGAACACCATACCAGTAGTCGAATGTCCAGTCGTAGCGTCTCCTCCATGATCAGCGTCACTATACGCTAAGATACCTTTCCCTCCCGCTTTTTTAAATACCAGACCCTTGTACATTGTTCCTTTTAGGTATCTGAGTATTCGTTTCAGGTTCTTCACATCGAGTTTTCTTGGATTTTCTAGATGTCTTGACACAATACTCACTGCGTAGCATATATCAGGTCTTGTAGCGACCATTAAATATGCTAAAGCGCCCACTGCCTGTCGATAAGGGAAGTTAGTATCGTCTAGGATATTGTCTTCCTTTTCTTCTTCGGGTGAGGGTTTTATGACTGGAGTAGGAACAGGTTTGCATTCTGTCATACCAAATCTAGCCAATATTTTTTTCGTATACGACTCTTGGTCCAGCGTTATAGTGCCGTCATTCGCCCTATGTATACTCATTCCAAGAAAGTACGATGCTGGTTTTGTCGTAATTTTGAAACGGCTTTTAAGTTGTTCGATAAAGTTTCTACTAGCCTTCTCGTTGGTTGAAGCTACTAGTCCATCATCGACATAAAGAGCTATCAAAACTTCTTTACTTAAGTAGAGGCAAGGGTCTTGCGTACATTGTTTAAAGCCAGATTCAATTAAGTACTCAGATATACAAGTATTCCAGCATAAGGGCGCTTGTTTGAGTCCATATAGACTGCGTTTAAGTTTGCAAACCTTTTTTGTGCCATCTTTGAATCCGTCAGGTTGTGCCATGTATATTTCTTCTTTCACTGTCCGTTAAGGAATGCAGTTGATACATCAAATTGTTGTAGAGACATATTTTGTTCTGAAGCCAATCCTAGTACAGCTCTGATGGTGCTTAGTCTAACAACAGGACTAAACGTTTGGTCGTAATCCATCCCTGGTTTTTGTGAAAATCCTTTCACTACTAGTCTAGCTTTGTACCGTTCAACTGAACCGTCTGGGTTGGTTTTTATCTTATAAACCCATTTACATGGTAAAGCTTTTCTGCCTTTGGGCAAGTCTACGAGTTCCCATGTTTGATTTTCTTTCAGAGAGATTATCTCACTGTGCATTGCATCACGCCAGTAAGTATTGTCGGTACAATTTATGGTTTCATAGTATGTCTTTGGTTATGCAGGTTTCTCTGAGTCAATAGCTGCCATGATGAAATCATCGAATCGTTTAGGTGGTACCAATTGTGATCTTGCACGTAGTTGGTATCGTTGGTTAGATTCGTGTTCTGCATTTTCATCTTCACTGTCATCGTAATTGTGAACAGCTATTTTTTCAGATATGTTTTCGTACCTTGAGGATAGCCTCAGGGTCGATGTTGTTGTCTTCATCATCATCGTGGATAGAGTGAAAGTCTTCACAGTCTATGTCATTAGTGCTGTGAGACTATGTTTTCTTGTTGTAAGTTTTCATTGCCAGACGCATTAGGCTGCAGGTGAGCACTGTTTGTGTTGTAGTGCATCGTTTTGCCAGTATTATGATACCACTTTCGTTGTCGTAGCTATCATTATTTTTATTTTGAGCGTTTGCATGTTTAGGTGAAAAGAAGAGTGTATCTACATTAATCTGTTCCGAGTAGAAAATCTTCTTCATGACGCGGATATCCTTGCTGATAATGACACGTCGTTTTGCAGGTACATATATTCGAAACGCTTTGGAGGTTTCGGAGTATCCTACAAGTAAACCAGGTATAGCTTTTGCTGCAAATTTGTGCTGTGTAGAGCCTTTTAAAAAAATGAATGTTTTTGAACCAAATACGTAGAGATGGTTGATACAGGGTTTTCTGCCAACCCATTTCTCGTAAGGTGTCATTCCATTGATGCTCTGATTTATAGACCTGTTAGATAAATAGTTGGCTGTGAGTATTGCTACACCCCACAAGTGCAACGGAGTATTAGAATCAAGTAAGATGGCTCTTGCTTTTTCAACCAAAGTGCGGTTTTTCCTCTCTGCAATACCATTCTGGTGTGGAGTATGAGGAGCTGAGAGTCTTCTTTGAATTCCGTGTAGCTTGAGATACGAGTTAAAAGCAGTATTGAGGTACTCTGTGCCGTTATCTGTTTGTATCTGTCTTGTTATCTCAAGGTTCAGATGTTTGTTTGAATTCTTTGAACTTGTCTAGAACTTCACTTTAATTTTTCATTAGGTACACCTTGCAATAGCGACTATAGTCATCTATGAGAGTGAGTATGTACCTGTTTTGTCCGAGCGATGGCGTTTGTATCGGTCCACACACATCGCTATGAACGATTTTAAGGCGTTCAGTTGTTCTAGGAATTGTTCTATTTTTGGATGTAGGAGTTCGATGCAGTTTGGCTTTAATGCATAATTCACATTCAGGTAAGATTGCATTAGCATCAAATTCAAGTCCAATAAGACTGCCGTTCCTTAGAGCTAGCTTCATATCATTTGCATTCATGTGGCCAAGTTTTTTGTGCCATTCTTCCATAGAACTCGTCGAAGATTTAGTAGTTACAGAGCTTCGGTTCTGTTTCTGGAGTTTTATTGTTGGCTAAGTGATTGCAGTCCGTGTTTCCTAGAACGACTCCGCAGACATAGGTATTCGTATTCAGAGAATATGTAACAATCAAAATGACGTGAGTTAAATGTAAAATGACACTTTATGGTAGTAAAAGTATATCACGAGGTTTTTCTCACATAATCTTGGATGCAGTAACCTGCAATTTGAATAATTAATACATAATTAATCAATTCGCGTCGGTGGCTCAATGGTGTGAACTGATGCTCTTCTACCAGGAGGGCTGGGTATCAAATCCCGCCACGTACCAATATATTTACGAATTCTCGAAATTATCTGTACGTTATGCGACGGTGAAGGCAAACATCGTGAGGAAACCTGCGCACGCCCCCGAAGAGATTCAATGGTTGTGCGTGAGTCGGCCAATCCGGACAAGGCCCGCGTGAACGACGGACTGATAATGATGATGAATCAATTTTAAGGATAATTTAATAAAAATATAAAAAATCCTTCAAATAGTTTGAGTTGATAAATTACATAATGTATATTTTCTTCATAATATCCTTTAGAATAAAATAAGCACTGGTATATTTTTACTATACTTCCCATCACTAGTTGTCATTCATGTAATGGCGGGAATTTGAATCGCCGAATCAGCATGCATATTTTCCTCTCCCCCCGCTTCGGGGCATTGACAGAATTATTTGTTCCGAGAAATTCAAAAATTAGGCGTCTAGTAGGCTAGTGGTCGTTGTCTAAATCCCACTAGTAATGTCACAGCCCTAGTAACGCGTGACACTAATGCATGAAAGGTTAAGCACTATTTATTTACATTAGAAAGAAAGGGATGTACTGATAAACAAATGCCATGGTTACGAATTCAGTCCAGCGCAATATGAGCTTTGAATAAATTGATTCTTGACCATAATAATCTTGAAATTGGCTTTCCTAAGAAAAGTTATACCGTCTTTTTTTAAATTAAATAATTGTCTACATTTTTCACACCATTTCGTTGTACAGAAAGCCATGTTTCGCCTCTTTCGTATGTTATTTTGTAATAAACACGAGAGATGTAGACGGGTCACGGATTTGGTCGATACTAAGAGAGATTACGCGATCGGTGTTGAGTAAGACGTATAAGTCTAACGTGTTGTCTGAAAGTATTTGCCTTGCATAAGGAGTCTAGTAAGTTGTAGTGTCGTTGCTTTATTACTATCAATTCAATTAAAACCTTTTTTGGATAAAACATGTATTCAAAAATGAGATGACGCTGGCAGTTTATAAAAGTTCGAAAATTTTACTTTCGAACTTTTATAAACTTTTCGCCGAGACCAGTCAACTGGGGACCTTCTTATGGCACACACTTATGGAGTGAGGCCATCTAGATACACGGTGAAGCTCTTGCCGTGTCTCTCGATATCTCTAAGGCAGTATGGTACGCCAACCTTATAATCAATATTCATTCGGTAGTCTTGATGGCCTTTGCACCTGGATATCAAATTTTACTGAGTTAAGTAGTCTTCAATGGCTACTGTTTTGACCACCAGGCTATCGACGCCAGTATTCCTCAGGGTTCGGTCCTGTCTGCAACTCTAATTCTTGATGCACAATATGCCCGGTATTATTTTGTACGCAGATGACGGACAGAAATCTACCGGATGCAAGGGCCAGGGAGGTAGGAATCAATTCTTGTCAAGAGGCTATGGTGAGCCGTGTGGACGCGACCCTTCAAGCAGTCCCCGCTTGCGGTGATGCTTATCTAAACTTGCTTGAAAACTTGAACTTGCTCCGACTTTCCGAAATCTAGCTGTAAAATAATATGCCTTGGGCGATCCTACTCTAGCTAACGCTAAGCTGCCTAGAGTATCGTCGTAGAGTTGCACGGCACTCGGTTTTTTTAGGTTACATTTGCGAATGAATAACACGAATTATTTCCACCAGCCCCTTTTTATCATCGGGATACAAGACGCAGGCGAACATTCCATACTAACGTGGTCGACATTCCACGTATCTATACATCCCGCTTTGATGCCTCGTTTCTGATATGCACCGCAAAGGAATGGAACTCGTTGCCTCCTTGTGTTTTCCCCGAGCATTACTACCTGACTCTTTTTAAGGCCAGAGTAAATAGACTGTTTCTAGACAGGCATGGTTTATCTTCCACCGCATCATCACATACCGTCAGGTGAGATGACGGTCAAATGCCTGTCTACAGCAGGTAAAAAAATATCCGACGCTATTAAGTAACTAAAACATCAAGACGAATCTTTCGCCCGCCTGCAAAAAAATTCGAGGGTTGTACGTGAAATCAGCCAATTCACGACCACTAAGGCCTAAAATACACTATACGGGTATACGCGAGTCCCTGGGTGGGGATGTATAATGAGCTGATGATGATGATGAACTTAATAAATAATCATTATCACACTACGCCGATAACAGTTACTAAATTACAATTAATCCAGTATCGAATCAATTATCCAGAGTCTTGGATATTTATCTATATGGAGTCAAGAACAACTGAACTGAAATAAGCCAGAGCCGAGACTGTCCATCCCCAATTGGGGCGCCTCGTTTTATACTATTTGAGCAGATAGACGAGCCGAGGTTCTATGGGGATACTCGGATGACGTAGTTGTTGACGTGAGTTATTCTTACAATTTGTAACCTCAAATGAAAATAATAATTATACACCTACAGTAGTGATTGATTTTGGCTTGTTCTTTTAATGTCATGCAGTTAAGAAATGTCAAGTGTAACTAAGCAAACAAACACTGTTTTATCTGCTTAGTTACACTTGACATTTTGAGTGTTCAGATATTATTGAAAAGTTGTGTGTATAGAAGTCATAGATTTAAATATACAAGATAAGCAACTTGCGCGTCAACACGTTCCCACCGCACATATGATCACAATCATATGCCCGGGTTGCATCAAATCAGTACTCAGTGAAACGTCAACAGAGTCAAACTTAACGACGCGCGGTAAAAAAATACTCTAAAATGGTGTAACGTGTTGGAAAAGAATTCATTTCAAGGTCACAAAAACATAATAAAGCCATCCTTATTACTTTTCAAACGTAGGTTTCTAATGTTTGTAATTAAATTAACGTAAAATCTGTAAAAACTAAAATTACGTTTCAAATATTGCGTTTAAAGGTCAGTGTTACCACTAAAAATCAAATCTGGTTTGCACACTATTGTAGAAAAAAATTGTAACAATAAATATATGAATATAATGTTTTCTATTTTCACGTATATTAACCTCAATGGTTTTCACAAATTATTATCATATATTGACTGCAATTTGAAAAATGCATAAATCTTTATTGTCTATTATTTTTGTTAGTGACACATAGTCTGCATACCAATGTTTAGCTGTACTTTAAAATTGTGGAATGTTTCATAAAAACCCCCCCCGTTTTAGGGTAGTGCAGGTTAATAAGACAGAAGTAGCTGTTTAGTCAGCAACGTATGTCAATTATTAAACATAAACAATACGAGTCCACTAACCTAAATAGCAATTACATAATTTACCCATACTTACAAAACAACATTGAAATTATTTTAAATGTCTAATTTATTATTATTGAAAATATGTTTATTTTATTTATAATTTTGTGCAAAATTTCTTATGACAGGCAACACCACCCCGAAATTGAAAACGATCGTGTTTCTGTCTTTGTTCAAAGTAAGCAGCGGTATTGTCTTTGTGCCTTGAGGAAGTGAGACAAATATATTTACTTTGAAATCTTTTCTGGTTTCAAAGTTACGTCTTTGCAG
Source organism: Leucinodes orbonalis (assembly GCA_019425675.1). Lineage (NCBI taxonomy): Eukaryota > Metazoa > Arthropoda > Insecta > Lepidoptera > Crambidae > Leucinodes > Leucinodes orbonalis. Next base: position 134,774 of record PQWD01005178.1, on the reverse strand, counting down.
TTATAGAAGTGGTTACACTTTTATCGCCAGGCGCGCATGGATATTGCTCCACTATTTATTTATCTCAATGATAGAAGTTATTGACAAGCACTTGTTCAGATATTAATGAAGCGCTTGTTGTTTAGATATTAAAGGTAACTTGTACTGTATATAACTTAATGATATTTTAAACTGTTCAGATGTATTTGGTCACCTTGTCTGCTCATATATATGTGATGGCGACTGTACAATAATTGGGATATAACTATACCTCACTAATGATAGGGACTTACGCCCTTCAAACAATAGATTTTCTATTGTTAATCCTTCATAGTATTCAAGCAGCAAACGTCAAATTATATGTTGTGTCATATAATTTGACGTTTGCTGTCTCTGAATTAATCTCTATGGTATATTATGATTACATTCTTGCAAAAAGCCCATAGAACATATTTTTTGTCGAGACACAATTAATTAAGCAATAACGATAAAAATGTGTTCATGTCAAAACATTATGTTTATTAATTATTTAGGCAACTTACCAGATTTCTGTTATAAGCGTGTTCCTTGATATTTTAGGCTTACTTATGATTTTTTTTAAGTCAGGAAAGGCTGAATTTAATAAAAACATTGTTTATTGAGCTCTGAGATGTATTTTTTTAGATAAGGGTAAAAAGGATGATGATTGGTCTGATGGAGGCAGTGAAGTGGAGCTAAAAGAAGTCTCCGAAGATGAGGTTGTGAAACCAGCCTCAAAGAAGAAAAGTAAGTTTTGGTTACATATTTGTTTCATATATTTTGTGTATTTAATTTATGTATTTGTAGAAGTTCTCTATTTATCAGTTCCTGCCTTCAATACTTTATGTTTTGATCTCTAGTGTAGACGTTACTAAGAAGTCTAGCTCAGGAAAGGAAATTTGTTTATTGAATTAATTAGGTTGTCTAGATCATGTGAGATTTTTTTTTTAGAAACTCAATACTATGTTAATTAAGTTTTTAATAGATGACCATGAACAACTATTTTTCAACTGAAATTAATATAAATAAAGAATTTGTATAAATCAAAGTCATATATATATATATATATTTATTTTTAGCCAAAAATAAAAAGAAAAACAAAGCAGCTGAGTCGTCTTCTGAAGAAGAAATTGAAGAGCCAGAGCCTGAAATCCAAGCTAAAGTGGAGCCTAAGCCTGAGCCAGTTAAAAAAGCAAACAAATCATCCTCTAAGACAAAAAATAAAAAAGGTATTAATAGCTATATTAAATAATATATATACAAATAATTTCCAATTTTCGAATCAATTTTATCTAATACAGCATTAATCCTTATCCAATAAAATATCTTGAATACATTGTTGATTTAATATAGATCTATATGGCCGTTTGCAGCATGTGATTTAAAAGAATATGTTCGGAGATATTTAAGATTTAAAAATTGGGGTACGTAGCGTTTGCGGAGGTACTGGCCAACTGTGGAAGCGGGAGTGTATATAAATTCTAAATAAATATCCAGAGACATTCACTCAGCGACACCTAGCCCCATGGGGATAGATGGCATTAGCCTGTATTACAGTCTAATGCTTAATAACTAAACAACAGATAAACATACTTATATACTTTTGTTATTGTAATTAATATATACGTATTAGACATAGAAAACACGCAGACCAATACAAACAGACATGTACTTGCACACAAATGTTTGTACTGCCCGGGCATCGAACCTGGAACTCTTGGTGTAGTCGACGTCTCAACCATTATACCAGATGGATAACTAAATTTTATTTAAACCGCTTCGTTAAGTTCGGCAGCATACGTGATGAGAGCTACGTGCCGCGCAGGACAACATTATTTTATTTAAAAATAAAATGTTTTCTAAAATAAAAGTAAATTAAAGCTCAAAAAAGTTCCCTCAAAATTCAGAGTTTACATAGAACAAACAGACTGAAAAAAATAAAAATAAAAAAGATTTGGTGAATTTAGTATGTACCATGTGTAAATTACAAACGAGCAGTCCAAATTTATTTATATGTAAAAGTAATATCCCGTCACTCCATCCATATATGATTAAATATTTTATGTAAAAACTTAGTCGTCTAAAAATGTTTTAGGAAATGAAAATTGGCCAGAAAATGAAAGTGATAAAGAAGTTGGGCCTGAGGATATTGAAGAAGATAATCTCGCAGAACTTGCAGTCAAGAGTAAAAGTAAGTGTGTTATTTTGAAGCTGTACTCTATAGAATATAAAAGTTATCACTTGGATAATTTTGTGAAGCCTGTATGGTAACAATATGTTTATATGAATAAATCTGGTATTTTAGGCAAAAGCAAAAGAAAAAAAAATAACATAGATGATATTGAAGCTGAATTAAAGAAATTTGAAATCAAGGATCCAGACCCCGTAGTAGTGCCTAAGAAAACCAAGGTAAGCATTATTAAAAAAAACCTGATGTAGCAAATATTAAATGTATTTAGTTATGAATAGTTAAAATATTGTAGTGACCTTTTCTTATAATTAGAGATAGAAGTTCGCTCAGTAAAATCAAAGAATTCAAAATATCACTTTAATTAGAGTTAGTTGACACTGTTTGATATGTTGATTAAAGAAACACATCAAAATCTGTCGCATAGTTGTAAAGATCTAAGCAACTTTCTTTTTTTTTGTAAACATTTTGATTGTCAAAATATTGTATTGTTTATTTAAGGATAAAAAAAAGAAAACTGTTGAAAATGAAGCAGATGATGGGACTGAATCTGGCGATGAAGCATCTCAAGAAAATGAGGACAAGGTGAGTTAAATTATGAAATAATGCCGAGTTGCATATTTTGTATGAGTTCTCATTTTGTGCTCATTCTTATCATGTATTTCAGGTGTCAGATCTTGGATCAAAGGTATCGGCGGATCCAGCAGAAAAGAAGTTAAGCCATAAAGAAAAAAAGAAACTTAAAAAGCAACAAGAGTATGAAAAGCAAATGGAAATGATGACCAAGAAGGGTGGACAGGGACATAGCGATTTGGATGCTAACTTTACAGTGAGCCAGGCGCAGAAATCTGCAGGTTATTTTAATATATTTTTTAAGTTAATCACAGACGTCAACTGCTAGGGATTGATTATTAGTCCGCATGAAAATCATTAGGAGAGGCCTTTGTTAAGCAGTGGGCATTTAGTTTGTAATGATAGTAGACATCCAGCTGTATGATACCAATTTATAAATGGTGCCATACAGAAATTTAATCTGCAACAAATTATGAGGAATGCATTATAAATACTTTTTCTGCTAATACCAGGTCAGATGGCAGCACTGGAGAATGCAGTCGACATCAAAGTGGAGAACTTCTCGATAAGCGCCAAAGGGAAAGACCTGTTCGTGAATGCGAACCTGTTAATAGCGAACGGTCGCCATTACGGTCTGGTGGGGCCCAACGGCCACGGAAAGACGACCTTACTGAGGCATTTGGCTCAAAGAGCTTTTCCGTTGCCACCACACATTGATATACTATTGTGCGAGCAAGAAGTGACTGCAAGCGATTTGAGCGCGGTCGACACTATCTTGGAGGCGGATGTCAAGAGAACTGGTGAGTTTTTTGATTCTTGAGCGACTTTGGACCAAGGTGTATCATTTTATCATCAGGGCAAATCTCCCCATAACCATGCTGTGTTGGGAAACCTTGAGTCCTGCAGTGAGACATTAGAGATTAGAGAGACCAACTATCTTGCGCATATGTTGCGATGATGGGTCACAGGCACCATATGCCCGGCATGGCAGGAGGCCATAGGATAGGTTTGGTTAAATTGTTATCTTTTTTTAGCGCCAAGCCAACCAGCTGCCAAGCCATAATTTTTCCTAATCCAACCATGAGATGAGAGCAGATGGATGTCAACTGCAAGGGATTGGTACGCGTGGATATCATTAGGGGAGGCCTTCGTTCAGCAGTATATATATATATATATATATACTGCTGAACTGAACAACAATTTAAAAAAAATGGCTGTCCGTTTGCCGGGTAATCTTTGAAACGGCTAGATTTGGACGAGACGAACGCACTTATTCCCACGTGGAAGCAGGCAGCTATTTTGGGTTATGTATTACTGCGCGAAAATATAACGCGGGAAGAGCTAGTTATAATTAAATTTCTGAAGAGCCACTTATAAAGCGAAAGCGGAATAAAAGTTTATTTTTAATTATTACAGAATTACTCAACGAATGCAAGGATCTAGAGGCTGAAATTGAAAAAGGAAATTTGAATAAACAAGAAAGATTGAATGAGGTAATATATAAGCTTTCCATTTTTAAGTAGATTTACATTTAAAACCCGCAGGCCGATCGCGTTATTTTAAAACGAAATATTTCGATTATAATATGGGCATAGTTACGATATCCTTCCGATACTGTAATAGTTGTCATTTTCGATATTTGGTATTGCCATAAGGTTCAGTTTTAATTTCGTCTGAACTAGCTGTCAAATGATTAGCGCGATATGAAATTGACTTGTAGTTACGTTATAGCTGTCAAAATTTAGTGCGATCGGTTTGCTGGTGAGTTTTTAGATCCCATAACGGGATTAAAAAATGGACAACAATAAACATATAGTTTACGTTATCAGGGGACTTATGGAGCCCTAAAATCACTAAATTTGTTTTTACTTTGTTTGCTGAAATGTAATTGTTAGGCTTTATACTTGTAAAATGTACAGGTGTACTCGGAGCTAAAGGCTATCGGTGCGGATTCGGCGGAACCACGCGCTCGACGCATCCTGGCCGGTTTAGGGTTCAGCCGCGAAATGCAAGATCGCGCCACCAAGAACTTCTCTGGAGGTTGGCGGATGAGAGTCTCACTTGCAAGGTAAGACGTTTGTGTACTGATTGATACACATAATGCGCGATCGCGAATTTTATATTAGAAAAATAAAGTAACTTATTTGCTGCTCGCTCTTTTGGCATTTTACTGCGGGAGAATATCTAATAACGCGAGTAAAACAAGGGGCTAACATCTAGTATTGAATAAGTCCGTGGTCAGGTGTCATTCGAAATAATTAGTAAAAGCGACACTTATTTTATTTATTTCACCAGGCTATTGTTATTTGAAAAAAAAAAAAGTAAAACGATCCAAATATTTGTATGCTACCCATTGCACTATTAAGCTATTCTGTTAAAATAATTAAATGAATAAATATCCACTGACATTCACACAGCGCCATCTAGCCCCAAACTAAGCGTGAAGCCTGTATTATGGGTACTAAACAACGGATAAACATACTATTTTTTTTGTAAATATATATATGCTATACATAGAAAACACCATGACTATTACAAACAGACATGTTCCTGCACACAAATGTTTGTACTGCCCGGGGATCGAACCCGGAACCTATTAATTTAACTATAGGAAGTATTATATATAGCAACCTCTCGTGTATCCATACAAGCTTCGAAAGACCGACCTTTGAACTGTTGGATCGCCAATTATCTGGTGGGATATTTGAATGTTTTGTTATTGATAAAAGTTTTAATTTCTTTACAGAGCTCTGTATATTGAACCAACCCTGTTGCTATTGGACGAGCCTACAAACCATTTAGATTTGAATGCTGTCATTTGGTTAGACAAGTAAGTATACATTTATGTTTTTGTATGCATACTTATAGCAATATATTTGCTAACACTTATTAACCCTTTAACTGCTACTAAACTAGACACAATAAAAAATTATTTTCTGTCAGCCACCAGTGACTGACTGACATGCCAGTCAATATGTTTTACTAGCTATAGTGTCTTTACCCCGAAATACAGAAGTGCAAAGCACTTCTACTTCACGAGACGTTATCTGACACTGCGGTGGTACCTACCTAGATGATTCAGTGCTGAGTCTAATACCTAGTATATTTACCTATGAAAAAAAGTCATAAAAGAGAAAGACCCACTACCAATGTATCGTCATCTTCACCGGTGTTGAATTAATAAAATTGGATTCGGTACTAATAAATTGGAAATTTCAGCTACCTACAAGGATGGAAGAAAACGCTTTTAGTAGTTTCCCACGACCAGTCTTTCTTAGACAACGTGTGCAACGAAATCATACATTTAGATCAGCAGAAGTTGTTTTATTATAAGGGCAACTACACCATGTTCAAGAAGATGTACGCACAAAAGAGAAAAGAGATGATTAAGGAATACGAGAAACAAGAGAAAAGACTGAAAGACATGAAGTCACATGGACAGTCAAAGAAGCAAGCAGTAAGTATAATGTCACATTGTATAATCCCTCGAAAATTACGCTCGATGGTGTTGCGGCTAGTGTGTCCGGTTCATGATCAATCAACCATCAGTCCGAGAGCCGGCCGTATAAAAGTCCTATGGATCAGATACGTGAACAATTTTTTAATATGTGTATTGTTGTGTGTTAACGACTACTATTGTAGTCGTGACCAAACCTAGATTAACTAACTGGATGCACAATCTCGACGAAACGTCAACCAAAATATGTCCGAGCGCCATGTATGAATGTATGCATACAGTTCTAATAGGAAAAAATATGTAATAGGAAAAGAAGCAAAAGGACGCATTGACGCGAAAGCAGGAGAAGAACCGCAGCAAGTCGCAGCGCGAGGAGGAGACGGACGGCGCGGCGCCCGTCACGCTGCTCCAACGCCCCAAGGAGTATATCGTCAAGTTCTCCTTCCCGGACCCCCCGCCACTTCAGCCCCCCATACTTGGACTTCACGGTAAATCATTATTTTTTGCTTGAGCTTTCACGAGAATACATTTTATATATAAATGTCCACTGATACTCACACAGCGCCATCTAGCCGGGTACTAAACAACTTACATTTCTTTTTATAAAGACATTATGTCTCGTTACATTATGTCTTAGATAAACAATGAACTGACTAGATGCACAATGTCACTCAAAAAGTATCCGCGGCAAAATTATGCTCATACGTTTTTTGAGCAAAATTTTCATTCATAATCACGTCGCTCGCTAACTGTCATAGTAATTTGCTCTTGCTTTTTATTTTGTACCCTTTTAATGACGCATTAAGGTCAAAATTTTAATGAATTATTTTATGTCATAAATGTAACTATACGTCAACTCACATAAGTTATATACGTTCAAGCAGCTCGGACATTTTTTGTGATTGTGCATCTAGTAAGTTAATTGTTCATATTAGCATTATTGTATAAACAGTATTAATTAAAACTAAAAAGAAAGATGATAATAATATATTCAATGTTATATTATTTATCTGTTTTATATATTTTTTGCCAGATGTGGACTTCAACTTCCCCGGCCAGAAACCATTGTTTAAGAAGGTGGACTTCGGTATTGATCTGAACTCGCGTATCGCGATAGTGGGTCCCAACGGGGTCGGCAAGTCGACGTTCTTGAAGCTGCTGGTCGGCGAGCTCAGTCCAATCAGTGGGGAGCTCATCAGAAATCATAGATTGGTATGTTTATATTATTAAGGAACTGCGTTACATATGATTTTTTATAAATATAAATAAATAAACAGTGCCATCTAGCCCCAAACTAAGCATTAGCCTGTAATATGGATACTAAAAAACTGTTAACATCTTTATACTTTTTTTAAAATTCATACATATTTTACACCGAAAACATCCAGACATGGTCATGCACACAAATGTTTGTACTGCCCGGGAATCGAACCCGGAATTCGAGGTGCAATAGCCGAAATTTCAACCAAATGAGTCAATTAAGAAAATGTTAATGTAAAGGGTTCAAAGATTACTTTTCAGTACCTTAATATATTTTATAATTTTCAATTTTAAATAACGACCTTTAACAACAGAGCATATTCCCATTTAAAAGGCCGGCAGCGCATTACTATGTCGTCTTGTAAAGCAAACGTTAATGGGTGACGGTGTTGTTTACCATCTGCTGAGCCGTTTACTCGTTTGCCCCCCTATCACATAAAACAAATAGAGATAACTCAGCGAATGGCCGTTAAGGCAGAAAGGCTTTCGAGTGGAGACCACGTACCGGAAAGTGCAGCGAAGTACGGCCGTAATAAAAGTCACCGGAAAGCGCTGGATGCAAGTCACCTCAAATCGGTACAGATGGAAAACATCGAATGATCAAAGGTTCAGACGATGCTAAACAATAGGCATGATGACTGGGTCCTGGAATCGTAAGATCTATTTCGTAATATTAAAAATCTGGGTTCAAATAACGATTTGCATACTCTCAGCTCGAAAACTCATGTTTTATGAATTTTATTAGGCTTCAAAGTTAGGTGGGCAAGTCCATTTTTAAAGTACCTACATTAATTTGTGAAAAATTTTTTAACCAAAGGATAACAGACACAATTTAAAGTAACTTTTGCTATGAAACCATTTTAATAAACGCAACATTTAATATGTTGTAGTACAAAATTCATAAACTTTGCATACTAACTACTCAGGCGTGACGTCATAATTAGGTAGCCATTTGCATGAAGCGTTTTTGGAAAAGTCCATTCATGTGTTTTTAGAATTGAAAAATCTCTGAGTGAATGAATGTTTGTATTATTAAGAGGTCCATCGATATCATAGCAGAAAATAAATGACAGTATCGTATTGTTTGCAGAGGATAGGGCGTTTCGACCAGCACTCGGGCGAGCACCTCACAGCGGAGGAGTCTCCGGTAGAGTACTTGCAGCGTCTGTTCGGTCTGCAGTACGAGAAGGCGCGCAAAGCCCTCGGTACCTTTGGCTTGGCCGGCCACGCTCACACTATCAAGATGAAGGACCTTAGTGGTGGGCAGAAGGCGAGGGTGGCGCTTGCTGAGCTCACCTTGATGGCACCAGATGTCGTTATTTTGGTGAGCTTAACTGTTTTTATATTATGCATAAAATGTAATAATTTTATGTACCAAAAATCAACACTATGTTAATGTTTTAAGGATAAATGTTTAGATATAATCATAGGAATAATTGCGTTCCTACAAAGTATCGATATGTGAGATCGGAAAATGTTTGAAAAGACTCTTGTTTTTTATTTGCTGGTTAATCTATAGTTGAATTTCAGTTATGCATAAAAATGTGTTAAAAATACTAAAATATAATGATTTGAAAAGTTAAGTTCAATACTTTGTCATATTAGACATACATAAATAGTTACGAATAACATTAACGGGATTGTTAATCTAGAATTTATCTAGTTGACAAAATATGATAAGTTAATAAGCTTCCCACTTATTAAGCAAGACAAACTCGCTTACAGTGAATGAGATAAAATGAGATATTGTATAGTAATCACTATTTAACGTTATCTGTTACAAAATGTTATTAGGACAACCGTTAATGACAAGTTACCCCTCAGGATGAGCCTACAAACAACTTGGACATCGAGAGTATAGACGCGCTGGCTGAGGCCATCAACGAATACAAGGGAGGCGTGGTGATCGTCTCCCACGACGAGCGTCTTATCCGCGAGACAGACTGTGCGCTCTACGTTATAGAGGATCAGACTATTAACGAGGTATGGCTTATTTTAATCGAAAAATATGTACAACTTGCAATAAAATGTATACATGTGCAGAATTACATGTGTGTTCACTCTTGAAATTTACAAAAATATAACTTTAAAACCGTCATACAAATAAAGTACGTAAATGTACACATAAAATATACCTACGCAACTAAAAGTTGTATTGATGGTGTTTTGTTTTGCAAAGTGAGAACATTTCTGGAGGCCCAAACCACCATTTCTCCTCAATTTATTTCTTATTCCATTTTATTCTTAAATTGTTGCACCTTCGAAGCTAATAGTCTCCATGGGCGTTGTCACTTACCATCAGGTGATACGTGTAGGCTCGTTATACGAAATAAAATAGATATTTAAAATAACTTATACATGTTTCTTTTATCAGGTGGATGGAGACTTCGACGATTATCGTAAAGAGTTGCTGGAGAGTCTCGGAGAAACCATCAACTCACCTTCGATTATTGCCAATGCGGCCGTGTTACAGTAAACAGCATGAAAAAGGTGAAAATTCGCAACAAACTAATGAGGACATGTATTCAAATTTCAGTGTTTTCGTGCTCATCGATACTACTTATTCAGTATGTTCATTATTTATAAAACATGAAAATTATGGTCTATAAAACCCTATTGAAAAATCCTTTTTGCTCTCAAAAACAAAACTGAATGAATTCTTAATTAAAACGTTCCTTACATTGCAATAAACTACAGCACTAAAATCTCGAATAATTTTTATAACATAGCGAATTTTCGTTGCAACAAATAATCCGATTTCATTAATTTTAAATGTTTAATATTCTCTGAAAGTAATAGATTTTGAGTTTTACACTTGTCACTTCTATACTAAAAAAAATAAAATAATAGAATAGCTTGTGTTCGTTAGCCCTTTGACCCGGCAATGACGCCTTAAAGCGTGTGTCTGGATCCCCGTTCAATGGGTTAACAGTAATATTTATTGAAATATGACAGAAAAGTTTAAAAAGCAGTGTACGGCAATATTTTACTCTTTATAAATCAATCTCTTAAATCAAATAAAAAATGCTCATTGTTGTTGAATATTGCTTCCCATAATAAAATTATCCTTGTTTCTCATAAAACATACATTTTGCATATTTTTAAACGTATTTTAATAGTGCCTTGCTGTAAATTAAAAATGAAATTAGTTAAATAAAACCACGCATAAAGTGAAACTATTTAAAGTTTCATTAATAGTTGCAAATTGGTTAAATGTAATTTATTATCAGGGGATGAATTAATAGCAACAATTCGTCTAAAATACGATTAACAGGTGCTAAAAATTACGTATGATGAATAACAGCTAAACACTACTGATGTTAGAACAAAAGGAAAAATTAATGCCTTTTTTAGAGCCATCAGTATATAAATTCCGTAAATCTTACCTAGAAACTTGTATCTATAGCAAATTCAGTTAAGTTTTTTATGAAGTATCTACCTATCATATTTAAGATTAGAGATCTTAATATTACACTTTTGCATAGATTTGTGATCCTTCAACTTTTTTTAATATAGCCTTCATTTTTAATCATTTATATTCAATGATGTTTTCAAATAAAATTCCTGTTAATAATTATTCTATCTAGATAATTTGTCAATATTGAATTTTAGTGTATAAAAATAGTGTCAATATAGTATTTATACAAATTAAAGGATTTTTTACAACAACGTTTTTTAATCTTTATTAATAGAATTTTAATCCTTTTCAAAATTCCAATTACCTATGGTTTTCAACTCAGCTAAGCCCAACTTTTTCCTAGATAACCCAATGCGGTATCTGTGGTGGTGGTTGGTTAAGAAACTCTGTCATTGAGTTGGTCTGATTGTTAATCCTATTCTGATTGATAATATTTTCTTATAATAAAAGAATATGAAAACAGTATGATACAGAATATGAAAGAAATACTGCTCCTTGCGGGTAGCGAGTGATTAAAGTTAGTTTTTATGTTGGTTTCTTTGTAACTAAACTAACCATAACTAACTTATAGATACCATACTTTGTTTGTAGTGAATTAAAAGTAATCCGAGAATATAGCCAATGCTTGTATAATGATTGGGAATGGCGTAAGTTTTCGTTTGCATATGACAACAAAACTATATTAGTTTCTATTCTCAAGCGATAATGAATTGTTAAACCAGGAAGTTTAAATATGGTTGTTATCAAAACGCATTTGCTTCACTAAAATATTCCACGTAATCGCGCCCAGCAGTCATCTGCGGAAACATCATTATTCTAGCAGATTGAGTCGAGTATCCAAACGAATCTTTTAAAAACACGTCTCCACCCTCAAAGGGAAGGATACTAATTTTCTTTCGAGTTTAAAAGAAGCTTTCTTTCAAGAAATGGAAAAAAGTTACAATCGAAAAGGAAATTTGCGTTTTAAATCCTCTAATGAAGCTGAGAACTTTGTAATGGAGGGGCGAAAGGCTGCGGACAAATTGAGGAAAAAAGTATGTAGTTGCTTTAGCTAATAAAGTAGGCGGGGATGTTATTTTACTTTTAATTGACATGCTTAATTTGTAAAAAAAGTGACTCTATCTCGTTTCTAAGGTTGTTTTATGTTAACTGTGAACAGGACGTGGTGTTGGAGGCGAATTTTGAAGATTCCATGGACAGCCTTTCGGACTAACGAAGTATGTTTCAATTTCAGACACATGCTTGTTTCGGCTTTTAGTGACGTTTTCTCGAGAGATATTGGCGCGGCCGGTGTACAAAGCATCACCCGTACTGCTATCTGCATAACAATGAATGCCACTGATTTGTAGTATATCATTTATATGCAAGAGGAAACGCGTAGGTGATAGCACACACCCTTGCGGGACACAAGCATTAGCAGACATGAATTCATAGCATTTGCCGTCGACTACGACCTTTAACGCTTCTGTCAGCTGAGAAGCTAGTGAGCCATTCGAATAAACAATTTATCGGGAAGCCCGTAGGAAACGGAAGGAAGCTTCGAAAGTAGTGCTTTATGCCATTTCCCAATCGAAGGACTTCGCAATGGCGGTAATTGTACAAGCTAAGTAGCTACAGTGCCCTCATCCCGAAATACAGAACTGCAAATACTCTTTCACGGGATGATATCTAGCACTACGGTTGATGGATTAAAGAGTAAAAATAAAATGCCAATGTTGTAACTAATTTCAGATAATAAATAATTTTATTTACGCATGTCATTGACGAATTTTCATATATCAAAATATGGGTACCTACATTAAACATTTGCACATTACCTACTATCGACCGACGATGGCTTAACGTGACCTCCGAAGCACGGAATCATATTTCTTTTCAGACATTTAGATGTTTCAGCCTGCACTGTCCTTACCAAATTAGGAAAAAGTAGCATAAAGTGACGTTTCCCGGGGGATTCCATCCCACAATCGTCAGGTCACGCAGCGATTTAAGCCGAACGTTGCCCACGTGGTACCTACCTAGACGCAGTCCTGGATTAACCCTTAAGCAAATTAAGCACTAGCTTAGGGCCCCACGTCCAGGGGGGCCACCGACGAAGCACAAAAAAAATGAACAGAAGGTTTACTGGGAAATCATCATCAGTGAATGCCCGAAAAAGCCGCAAGGCGCATTTTTTTTTGTAAATAATTAAAGATAGGTACTTTAGTTTTTGTTTTTGTGGCACCTACTCCACTTCCAAGGTACGTCTAATATATTTTCATCTTATTTTACAAAAAAAAAATTTGTTTTTCAATAGTAACCTATGCGCACTGCGATTATGTTCGGTGAAAAATAATTTCATGTAAAATCGACTTGCGTTTTTTTCGCAGTGCGCGGATTCGAGTATGTTACTCTTGTTTTTTTTAATCGTGTAGGTTTTTTTAAAGACAAATTCTTGTTCTTTTTCTTAGCGAGTGGACTGACCCCACACAAGTCCCTGTTTCAGAGTTTTGAAACCGCTTCACGGCCTTTGACGCGGTTTTTAATTAACGACAATTCGAAGGCGGCCGGGACCGACGGCTAAACGTGCCCTCCGAAGCACGGAATCATCTTTCTTTTAGGAGAAACAGGTGATATAGCCTGCAATGTAACCTAACTGACAAAACTAACACTCACAAAGTGAAAAATCATTACATATGTTGTCAACTACTGCGCTATGCTACTAATTCCTGTTGACATACTGACAGGGGGGCCCCACAAGTGTGGATTGCTTAGGGCCCCGATTGCTTAGGGATCCGGCACTGCCTAGACGACTCAGTATCGATCGAGTCTTCCACCTAGTAATATATATTAGGAATATAGTATAGGTGTTATAAAGACGTAGAGCAATACGAATCGACGTTGGAGAAATATAAATCCCGACAAACAATACTGACAGTAGCTATTATTTCCAGTGGTTCGTTCTACTTTGAAACGCACACTCGTCAAGATAAGCTAATTACACATAACCGCGGGCAGATTTCCATCCGCGTACACCGCTTACTAAACACATTACAGCGAATTAGCCGCTAACAAGCTAACAATGAGAGGTTCGCCTATCACCCCAAGAGCCTATTACTGTCTCGAGAGCAAACCCGCCCCTCCTTACATAGTTTCCGACCCCTGCCACCTTGTCGCACACACACGCTCTAGTTTCAACCCGCAGAAAATGGCGAAGATGAGAGACGCCTCAATGCGACAAGGTTGTAAAATGGAATAATTTCGTACAATGTGTACACAATGGAAGCGATTATTCTCCCCCCGCGACATTATTTTATTTGTGCAGTTATTGCGCCGCCCGAGAGATATTTAAATTTCATTAGGTTTGTTTTACACTTAATTTGTGAGGGGAGTGCGTATTGTTGGGGTGGGGCCCCGTTATTGCCGCGAGCTTTGCAACTTGTTTCAGATTGCCCTCGAGTATTACAATAGCGATTTGAATTTAAGTAGATACACACATCAGATAGTCACCCCATTATGCTGTTATCGCTGTGCGTTGATCTTTTTAAATACAAGGATTAGGGCATTATGGCCGTTAACGCCTAGCATTTTTTTGCGTGGATATTTGACTCTATCTATTAGAATAGAAAATGAAGAATGGTCAACTTTAATGTGGCATTAGGCCTATCGGTGGAACATAGTAAAAAAAAAATGGATGTGCTAACTTAATTAAGAAAGACTTAATTTTAATTAAATTTACTGGGTATAAGAGACGTAACATTTGTTGTCTCGGGTGTTGGGCCAGTCAGTGTGGCATTGATTGAGAATAACAACGGCTTATCAAGTGTTGGCTTCGATCAGAGAAACTATCGATGGTTGTTGACCAACCTGACCATAACAGAGCGGCATCAATGCCGCTCTGTTATGGTCAGGTTGTTTGTCATGTCTCCCAATTATTTAGGTTAAGCGATTGATGATCGTTTGACACATTGGTCCAATGCGTGTTGCGTGTAACCTGAGCCTCGTCTTTCATACAAAAACAGTGCCTACGTAATTGCAAGATACTTTAAGTATTAAAACATTAAAATCATGTGCTATATAACTAAGTATTTTTTGAGTAAACCGCTAGGTTTAAGGGCGTATTGGGCAGCGGAGGCGCTTTAAGTGGGAACATTTCGCAGACGCAGACTCCATTAGCGGTGTTCGCCGGACTGTCACAATCATTTTTCTTTCTCGCCGCGGCTAATTCTCAGCTACGGTTCGCTGGGTGTAGAGTACGACCAAATAATTTTGATACTTTGGCAGAATAAATATGTGTAAACTTTACAAAACAGAATAAAACAATGGGTTGTGAGGACGAACCTATTTAAATTTAAAAAATATTCCTATTATACTTTGTTTAATCCTCAGGTTTAATCAAAGTAGGTACACATTTTCCATACGTAGGTAATTTAAACCAAATACCATTGTTTATACCTAACCCACCTTTTGGCATTAGATACAAACGGATCATTTTTTTCCAGGATTTATCTCAGTCCAGCACCATCATAACGTGCTTGGTAAAGATATGAAGTCATTAGCGTCTAACATCAAAATAGCAAGCATACAATAATCGGCATCATAAATAAATTATGCATAAATAGATTATGTCATTAAAATGTTTTGTTATAAAGTATCAATTACTGTCGATACCTTGGCAAAAGTTGGGGCTTGATATCGACTTTTATTACTCTGGAGGGGTTGGTCATTAGCGGAATAAAGCGACTGCCACCTGATAAAGTGCGTTTTGTTGCTCGCTTACATATTACCACTGTATGTACGCGTAATGATATTACGACGGTTTCATTTCTTAATAATAAATAAATATCCACAGACATTCATACAGCGCCATCTAGCCCCAAGTTAGGCGTGAAGCCTGTAGTATGGGTACTAAACAACATGTAAATAAATACATATTATACAAAGAAAACACCCAGACTAGAACAGACATGTTCATGCACACAAATGTTTATACTGCCCGGGGATCGAACCCGGAACCCTTGGTGTAGTAGCCGACGTCTCAACCATTACACCAAATGGGTTGTCAGTTTGGAACTGTATGTACCCAGTATTATTCAAGTAGCTTACTAATAACAAAAGGTTTAAATCGTATGCAAGGAATTTATTATTACTTACTTATTTTTAACTACATTTTTAAGATGATAGCTTCGATGCAGCGCAATGTCGGCGAACTACTAACGTACTCGTAGGTATATATGGGACCAGCGCTGCGGGTTGCGTCTTGGAACTTCGGATTGAAGAAAATAGTTATGCGTACCAATGATTGGTTGATAGTAGGCTGGTCTTCAACTGAAATCCCCTTAACTACCTAAATTTGCAGATAAATAAAAAAACGCACCAGCCTCCGTCTTAAAGAGTTTTCAAATGAACACAGTTTTGGTTTCCGAGATTGATGGCTTAACGTGCTCTTCGACGCTCGGTTCAAAAAATGTGGTAGAATACTGAAGAAAGGGCTTAATTAATTTGCTATCAGTCCCAACACATAATGAAAATATAAAAAGCCTTTTTACTTGATTACATTATTTATGAAGTCTGATCTGTTACTGTAATACAGATAGCAATTTGGGTAATGTCACTGCGAAGCTGGCTCTAAATAATGAACAATGTGCGGCGTAAGCGTCGATTATTAACACTTTATCTGTGTCCCGAGCATGATTGATGAGGCGGCTGCCTCCCGGTGAGTAATAGAGTGCCACGAACATGATATTAGTTCCGCGACCTCAGGAATTAGGTGCGACGCGACAATCCTTACACCGACATACGATAATTTGGAACGATAATTATGCAATTCATTCCCACAATTGTTGTTGGTGGGTACGTTAAATAGTTTGGAGATCTGCTATTTATGCCAGAGTTACTACCAAAATCCGTTTGATAAAATGGTGTTTCGATCGCTAAACAGTCTTTTCGATTTTTTAAGAACAATATATTTCATTCAAAACTTCCGAAAATTAAAGTACATATTTTGTCAATTATTTTTTTTACAGTGTGGTACCCGCAGAATATTAAAAAATAGTTTTATCGTACAAACATTGAAGTTGTTTTCGCAAGGTGGAAAACGCACCCCAAGCGGCGCGCGGTCTTCGCTCGGCCCATAAACGCGATTAGACAGGCACTTCCTGACTCGGGCCACTTTTTACAAACTTGCCGAATAAATCAGATCGGTGGTGCGTCGCAGTTTTCTCGTCGTCTTGCCAAATTTATGTACCGATCGGCCCTTTCGTATGGAGATGTGCCCCGCTATTTACATATAAATACCTCGATTATTTGAATTATTCAATCGAGAGGGGGCGGCGCTGACAAATCACTTCCTCGGGAGATGGCATAAGTCGGTAGGCTCGAGTAGAGATCGACGGCATGATGTGTGGTAGAGGGGATACTGATGTCGCACCGATTTTCATAAATCCATCTTCTTAATTCTGTTTTTTAATCAAATTTAGACTTAAATTTTCTTTAAAGATTTCCTAATTTATAAAAAGTGTAGTGCATTTTATGTTTACCGTTGACCGAAAACTATTATCCGGAATCTCTCAGTCCTTGTTGCAAGAAGCACGTTGAGGATTAGGACCCTTTTATTTGGTGTAACCTTAAAAATACAAATTGAACGTTTTAAATAACTAATATAATATAATTTAGGAATCGATAACGTAAATAATAACTGCGTTTGAAAATTGAAAGTTTAATATTTTTATTAAATTTAGTAGTACAATAAGTAGTAAAATCTAAATATAAACTACGTAAAATGTTAAGGTATCTTTCTCCGTGGTTCTGCGTCGGGTATAAATCGCTGCATGATCCGAGAGTCGTCGATTCGAATCCCGTAGCGCTCGTAGTAGCGCTTCTCTTTAGCCATTTTTAAGGTTCAAGATTTTTTTTTCAAAAGAAAATATACATTTCGCTTAATATGAGAAATACAAATAAGTCATTATTAAATACATATTATCATCTTTCGCTAGACGGGTACGGTTACAGTTACAAAATATATTTTCCTAAGAATATAAATTCATTTGCAGTATTTGCCACTGACGCTAAGCCGCAAAGCCTCGAGCATCGTCGTAGAGTTGCACGGCTATCGGTTTTACAGGCTACGTTTCGATGAGTGTGCGAAGGAATTGCACGATTTAATTTAACTAGCCCCTTTTCACCATCGGTTCACAAGACGCAGGCGAGCGTTTCATCCTTACGTGGTCGACATCCCTCGTATCCTCATAGCTCGCTATGGTGCCTCGTTCCATTGCGCACCGCAAAGGAATCGAACTCATTGCCTCCTTGCGTGTTTCCCGATCGTTACAATCTAGCTGTCTTCAAGGCTAGTGAATAAACTGTTTCTAGACGGGCATGATCCATCCTAAGCCGCATCGTCACTTACCAGGTGAGATGGCGGTCAAATGTCCGCCTATAGAAGATAAAAAAAGTAGAATCGTGTTACCTATTTTTCACAAATAGTAACAAATCCCAAATAACTAGTTCATCCAGAGATTACTCCTACAACCTCATAAACAATTCATAAACTTTACCTCTTCATAGTGAAAGTAAAGAGGAGTCCAGGTACCTAAACGTAAGAAGGAATACTAACACACACGTTAAGTACCTATAAGTTAAAAAAGTTTATACAATCATAGTCATATCATAACTCGCCGAGTTTAGTAAGCTAGTAAAAACGCCTATTTTGGTTATGTGCCCTAGCTATTAGAATTTGCAAAGGGTAAAATAATAAAAGAGAATGGCCGTAGACTGGGTGTAGTTTTCCCGCAGTTTTATGTGCTCTCACGTGCCATTTAGCTCGGGAAATAGAAGTTTTTGTATGGAAATCGGACGTACTAAACCGCCGAGCCCCGGGGCGCTCGATGCCTATCCTCGTTATATAACAACATCATAAAAGTTTATCATTGCATATGAATTTGTGTTTTTAGGATACGTAAATAAGAGTTTCAATTAAGTCTGCTGAGTATTTCTTTTTGTTCAGTGTTGGTTGGAGCCTGATTTAATTAGGTTGACAAACTACAAAATTTGTACCTTGCGATGTACAAAATTCACTGACGTTTACTTTGTTAATTCGTTGTTTGTAATGAGAAAATAAACTTGTATTTTTTTTATGTACTAATAATTATATTTTAGGTAGGTATGTCTCGTCGGTGGCTCAATGGTGTGGAATGTTGTCTTCGATTCATCTGGAGACTGTGTCTGGGGGTAGAGGACAGCAGCGGACCATTTCTAGGGGCTCAAATTTGTATAATTGCCAAGTGTCTTATTAAAGGAACTACATAGTTACTAATACATTCACTGTGCTTACATCCGAAGCATTAGCAGGCAATTTGTTCAAAAATCCGCCCACCAAATCTCTGAGTCTGATCGTTTAAAACAGCGGCAAGCAGTTTGAAGGGTTTCCGAGCTACAACTCCACAGATCAGCGATATCGGCATGCAGTCCATTAAAATTGTCCGATACAGATCTGTAATAGCAGCGTGCCCCTTGTTCTGCTCTTGTTACAGTATTTATTTCACTAATCGTGTTATTGTCAGCTAGCGAGCTGCAATGGCCGGCACCCGCTGCATCAGATAAGGCGTTTGATATGCTAATAGCGGTAGCAAATGTTCGTGTAATGAGCGCGCGACGCTTTAGCGCCGACTGCGCCGACTATGTTCACTTGAGCACCTTTACAAAGCTTTTATTGCCCTGATATAAAGATTAACGGGAACGTGTAAAAATAAATCGTATTTAGCTTGACTCGTTTACCGTAAACCAACCCGTAAGCAAGTTGTGTTGAAAAGGGTCGCGCGAAAACGTAGGTACTTAGATCGGATTGCTTTCTTGCTTATGCTCATAGACATGCAAGCTAAACGAATAAATGGCTGACTCGACTATTGTGAAAATTTACCATAGGTAGTGTCTAGGGTAGAGTAGATATTTTTTGCCACTTCCTTCTAATTACTTCCACTATAAAATTTGTTATCTTACTTGGTCAATTGAATGAAATTATTATTTTCATATCGAAGGGATTTTGACGTGCCACGCACAAGTGGTATCTACTGCGTTTTAGTAAATTTTCTATTATCTTTTCGCAATAAGTCTGAACGAATTATGTCAATATCTCATCAATAGAAAATTATTTAACAAAATATATAAATTATCATAGAACATTTCTTACATGTTAACAATCATATGTATTATACGGTTATTCTGTTTAAAATATAAAAACTGAATAAGGAAAATCCGAATTTGTGTTAAAGCTCGTTTATTATGCGTGAGCGTGTTTTGGTCAGGCAATTGCAACAACTGCATATTTATCCTGAAGCTAATAACAGTTAGGGGCGAGCAAATTCGCGGATTTAGATCGTATCGGGAGAACTCGATGCGCGACGAGCGTATAGTGCGATTATGTACGATCATCTGCTAACCGCAATGCATTGTTTGAACACCTTGTTGGTTATAATGGAAATGCGAAAGATCCCTGATGTCATACAATATTTTTTAAACATTATTCTTACAAATTGTCTGTGGAGTCACACATATACATACAGTATTACGTGAATCTTCCAACAATAACACGGAGGCAGTGGCGTGCACAGAGATTATAAGTTGGGTATGTAAAGTGAGTGAAACTAATCGTAAAAACAATAAATAATTTATATTTTTGCCAAAATTAGTGCTGTTGATGACAGCAGATCGCCTAGTTTCAAATCAGGGCGAATAAGTGGGAATCATTTAATATGTTGGAGATTTTCCTGGTTGTCTGGACTCAAAGGGTGTTTACTGCTTATTTGCATATATGGTGTGCACGCCACTAGACGGAAGGTTACTTGATCTGAAATTCACTATGTATGTTGCCAAATTGCAACATAGTCATATAAACTTTCTTTTTGTCTGTCTTCGCTGTACAAAGTATACTAGTACTTGAAATAATTTTCACGTATCATCATCATCATCACTACATTAAGCGTCACCGAGGGGCACGAGCCTACCCGTATAGGGTGATTAGGCCTTAGTCGTCCACGCGGGCCCAGTGCGGATTGAACGACTTCACCACAGCAACCTTCGAATCTCTTCGCAGGCGTGCATGAAGGATTTCAGATGTTTCCTTCACCGTAAGAGTGTCGGATAACGTACATATATTATTT
Organism: Leucinodes orbonalis; assembly: GCA_019425675.1. NCBI lineage: Eukaryota > Metazoa > Arthropoda > Insecta > Lepidoptera > Crambidae > Leucinodes > Leucinodes orbonalis. The sequence goes on along the minus strand of PQWD01005178.1, from coordinate 113,745 downwards.
CGAAATTTCGAAAAACACATTAGTAACGTGTCGGGATTTGAACCTCAGCCCTCCCGGTAGGAAGGCGACAGTCTGCCACTGAGCCACCGACGCTCCGTTTCACGTGATATCTTTAGTAATCATGTTTTGTATTAAAATAAGTATTCATATTTGGCGTCGCATATGTTGTGCCTAATGACTGTGCCCTCCCCAGTAGGAACATTTATGTACTTGTAACATGTCTTGTTATTTGCCTAGTTTTGTTTGTATATGGCATAATATGTATGTATTAAATAAAAGTATATAACACTGTTTTCAGTTGATTAGTATCCATACTAAAGTTTCTCGCATAAATAGGGCTAGATGGCGCTGTTGAGTGACAGGGGCTATTCATTTATTTATTCTAACGGCCATGTTCTGTGTATTAAGTTCTCAAAGTTCTAGATGAATATGTGTCGGCACTTGGGTCAAGTATTTCAGATGGGTAGGTGCACCTTGGAATAGGCATTTTCGTCAAATTCATATAGGATGGACAACGTCTGTGAAGTCAATGGATAATGGATATCGTACAAAATACTTCACTTGTGCTTACTTAGTCTTTTAATTGATCGCAACGTGCTGTAAACAGGGCATTTTCCTACGCGATAGGTTTAATGAAGACATCCCTAGGACCAAGGCCATTTGAGTCGCTAGTTATAGTGATAGTGGGCAGGACACATAGTGCGAAGAATTCACCCGTCTCATCAGCGTCGTATTTAACAGGAGTCAAACTGATCGCCACGTTTTAAAGACTGACCCCAAATCAGGCTCAACTATCGCCCGCTTTGAAAATTTAAAGGTAAACATTTCAAATCGCCCCGATCACATCGACTATTGATCGGCCAAATCTCTTTGGCTACTTTTCCACCCTCTCTGTAACAGAAATTGCATTTACAATGTTTCAACCTCGCTAACATGTTAAAACAGAACTAATGGACATTCGCTTCAGTCTCAGCCCGCAGGAGACGAATAATACAAGTAAAATGGTCCCATCTCCACGCTTCATTAATTTTATTGCCCCGAGGCGCTTCAGCTCAAGTCGGAGCGCGCGCCGCTGGCGAAAACACGCCATTATTCTGTGTTGCCAGTGACTTAAATTAAATAAACACAAGCCATTATGCGTATTTCTAAACGCAGCCGCTTTTTTTTTTTTTTTTTTTATCTTTTTGGCTTTCGCGGTTTGCGTTTAGCCACGGACAGGGTAAAAGGTAGGGAAACATTAAAATTTATAAAAAACCGGTATATTTTAAAGTTTAGGAAAAGGGTCAAAATAGTAAGTAAGCAATACATATATAATACATCACTTTAAAATTTGCAAATACAAATACAAAATATTAATGAATACATAAATAAAATACGATTATATACTAATAACAAAAATTAAATTTTAATATTATTTTCCAGTAAGAATATGGCAAGAGTTTTATAAATAGAAATATTATTACCAAATAAAAGAGTACTTATACAGGTAGGAAAAGGGACACGGAGGGTTAATAATAAAGATAAAAAAGATGAGCGGTCATATTTAGGGCAGGAGAAAAATATATGGTCAATATCACCAACATCAGTACCGCAGTCACAAAAATTACTATCAACAATTTTAAATTTGAATAAATGTGCTCGGGTGCAAGTATGTCCCAGGCGTATTCGAATCAAACTAGAGGTGACAGCTTTATCTAGCGTCGTCAGACTAAAAAACCAGGGTTTAATTGGGATATTGGGCTGAATGTTCTTATAATGTTTACCTTTGGACTGACTACTTATATTCCATTCATTAACCCAAGACTGATATAGATAAGTCTTGGGAAGATTTGCAAGATCGTGACAGAAATTCACATATGGAAAAATGTCACCACAAACTACTGCGTCTTTAGCAAATATGTCCGCTTTTTCATTACCAGGTATATTACTATGTGATGGAATCCAGGCAAAAATAACCTGATTACTTTGCAATTTACATTCATGAAGTAGTTCTCTACATTTAATGAGGATTGGAGAGATATTCTTAGATGCAAACGGAAATTTAGCCAACGCTTGTAAAGCACTTTTTGAGTCGGAAAATATGACGGTTTTTCTAAGTTTCATAATCAAAACATATTCTAACGATTTAAACAAACCGTAACATTCCCTGTAAAAACTGATGTTTCTGGAGGAAATTTAATTTTTTCATGAATTTGATACTGATGATGATATATTCCAATACCCACATTACCATAACGATTATGTTTTGATGCATCACAATATAAGTGGTGCCAATACTGCCAGCCGTTTACCTCCAAAACAACATTGAAATGACTATTAGCAGTATTTCTTGGCAAGTCTAAGTCAAAGAATATTTTGGGAGGGATGATCAAGGATTCGTAATTTGAGCAGAAAAGTGGCAGATATGCAGACCTATGACAAGGCGCTTGAAGAGATTCAAATTTACGGAAACTTATGACAAGACACGGAGGAGATTTATGGGACCAGTATGGTGACGAATCTACATATTCTGATAATTTTTGTAATTTTGGGTACAGAGGGTGATTTAGAAGTTGAAATGCACGGAATATAAATTTGTCACTTAAGTATTGCCTTCGAAGTTTAAGAGGTGGTTCTGAGCATTCAATTTGAAGGGCGTTATTGGGGCTAGAACGCATTGCGCCCGTAACAATACGAAGAGCTTTAGTCTGAATTACATCTAATTTGCGTAAACCAACCACATTGCACGGTTCCAAAAAGAACGACCCGTAATCAAGAACGCTTCTAATAAGCGCATTATAAATTAGTTTAAGGTTAAATGGATGAGCACCCCACCAAACCCCTGCTAAACATCTTAGAATATTGAGTAATTTTTCACACTTGGCAACTATGTGGTACATATGTGGAAGCCCAGTTAATTTCTCATCTAAAATTAAGCCTAAGAATTTCGCATGTTTGTGAACAGGAATCAATGCACCATCGTAAACCACATTAATAGGCGGAGGGCACCGCATTCTAGAGAAAAGAACTACAGAACTCTTTTCTACTGACAAATTTAGTCCGTTATTATCCAACCAGGTCTTTAACAAGTACAAGGCGGATGATAATGAAACACATAAATGTTGGATGTTAAAATCTGATGTATAAATGACAATATCATCAGCATATTGTAAAATATTACAACTATTGCCCATCGATCCCACTAAGTCATGTGCATAAATATTAAATAATAAGGGGCTCAAAACAGAACCTTGGGGTAAACCGCGCCATACTAACCTAGATTTCGTAGTTTCGCCACAAGTAACACTAATGGACCGTTCATATAACATATTCATAATGAGATTAACTACCATAATAGGTACTTCAAGAGAAATCAATTTGTTTCTGAGGATAGGCAATACAACATTATCATAGGCAGCTGTAATATCTAAAAACGCACAGCCGCTTTTCTGTTCTCATCGACAACTGTCAACATTTTGGCGCGTAATCCTTTCCATGTTAGATGCGAATCGGCGGCTACAATGCGGTCCAACACTAATGTAATGGAGATATTAGCGAGAGAGCGTGGGCGGAATAATTCAGACATGGCATTTTTTGTGGGCACTACACAATAGGATTATTCTCCATTGATCATTGCTTATTATAAGTAGCTGTAGAGGGTGCGTAACATGAAAACTAAATTTGGTTTATCGGCTATTATGGAAAGTAGGTGTTAATGTTGAAACAGTAATAGTAATTTATGGTGTGATCGTGACTAGTCTGTTTTGAATAAACTTTCATGGTTTCAGTATTCAAATTTTATATATTTTTTTATGAAGTTGAGTAGGAAAAGCCATGCAAATAACATAAAGTAGAAAACACACATGGTCTAATTGTGGTCAGTTAGAATTACGTTTTAAATATACGAGAGCCATCTGCGCTAGCCAATTGCCCGGTGAAGCTGTAAAGGTCATTAGTGGCCAACAGAAGTAGTAAGTTCGAAAAAAAAGGGTATTATAAAGAATAAAAAAAATAGACAATGATTTTAATTCACGTCCATGCTGGCGCGGTACGGCCCTGTTTGATTCACTGATGAATGTCATTATATGTATTATATTTATATAACTCATACCTTACCAGTAGGTACTGAGCCAACAGTAAGAGAATTAAATATGAAACTTTAGGTTATTTATTTATTTGTAGTAAGATTTAACCCATTGACCGCTAAGAATCCGAACACAAAAAATTGTTTAAGGCGTCTCTGGCGGTCAAAAGGAAAATTTTAATAAATATGTATTTACGTTAATTCTTAGTGTAAATTAAAACAATTCAATGTTATTCTGCCCACATCGTAGAAGTGGCAGGTGGCTAATGCATTAAATAAATTTCAATAATGTTATTATTCATACTAAAATCAACTTGAGATCATGGGTGTAAGAATACAGGCCTGTGTGTCCAACCAAAATAACGATTTTCTGAAAAGTGAAATTTACACTTTCTTTCACTCATGTTTTCGTGGTTTCAACAGAGCTTTATTTCGTTTTAAATAATTTAATTATTTGTGTAAATGTTTTTTTAAAACCAATTTTAAACCTGTCGCGACAGAAAGTGCGAGAACAGTGTTATTATTTTAATGTACCGGTAATTAGTTAAAATAGTAAAAAAAATAACAATAGCCATCATAAAGGAACAAAGGATAACCAACTCGTAATTTAACACAATTAGAAATTTGGATGTAACCTTAAAGGACCCAATCCAACACTGATATCCTTGTGCGTCACAGTACAAAAATAATGCATGATTAAAAACATGGTTTCACATATACCTAAAAATAGGCGGGATATTATATTTTAATGTTACATTTAATAAGAAGCTATGGTAATTAAATTATTTAGTGTGGCTTGGTCGTAAATCTTTAAAAAGTTCTGTCTGCGGAATCTACTGTAAGGTAGGTACTTAAATAGGTACTTTGAACAGAAAGATAAGGTAAGAAGGAAGGATACTTAAGACACCAAAAGCATAGACGGGGGAACCATTAATTTCTGAATATTAAAGTGTAAGAGATAGAAAATATTATAAATTTAAAAAAATACAGAAAATAAGCAACTTATTTTCTTATTCTGTGGCGCAAACTACTAATTGTTTATTAGTCGACGCGCGACAAAAGGCCGAACTATTGTTTGTTGGGAAAGCTTTATTTCGCGACCCTTGCTACCACGACAATAGGCTACCCGACTTAAAAATGTATTATCTCACTATAAGTTAGAAAATTATGGACCAAACCAGATTTTCTCGATTAGGTATATGCACCTATTTTAACTATTTTAAAAAATGAAATATAACCAACATGGTTTAATTTCTCATAGAGACACATAAACAATAAAAACATAATGACCTACGAGTTTAAAGACCATAGTTTTGTTATAATATTATTCTGTGTTTACACAATATTCATGACCGAATCTATAGGTACTATACTTAACTCACCAGCTCATTATGTTAAGAGTTTGTTTTCTAGAATACATTTTTATGGTTTAATATAGGATAACACATTATTTAAAAACTGACAAAATACAAAGAAGCTAAAATATACAACGCAACTATATGTAGGTACAATTATCTACTAATCTAAAAACTGATATCTTCGTATCCACATAATCTCAACATCCGGCTTGGGGGGGCGCTGGAGAGTTGAAAATTATCCTTTTCACGAACGACCTTAAGCATAATAGAGAAAGCACTTAACCATTTTCTCCGCCTTTGAGTGGCGTAAGCGCGGCCGTTTGCGCGGATACGTGTCGTGAGCTAGAAAATCAGCCATTATAGCCGAATAGGCCGAGTCAAGCCGGCTCATGTCCGATTGTATACAGCCGAGAGTGGGCGGCGAACCGAGCGTTTCAGCCTAATGTGCCTATTGGGCGGCGCTAACGGCAATTAGGCTACATGTGAGCAAATGGATTGTGCATTACCGACGACATGGATTGATTTATTGGTCAACTCGACGACCGCACGACACGATCCCAATCATACATTTAAATTAGCGTAGGTGACCAGCTGGTCCGATATAGCCATTACGGAAATGAACGTAGTCCAGTTTAAGTATTAAAAGTGATCAGTGGCGTGATCCGCACCGATTGCTTGCCAATCATGTCCATATAATGAGACGGAATAGTGCAAAATTGATAGCTTTTCGAATTGAACTGAAACGAAAACTCATTTCTCGCTACTGCACTCGCATGTCACGCGACTCGATGGCCTTTTTATGAAACACAGTCCATTTTCGTATACATTATTGGATTCCTCACAAATTGGATTCACATGATCTTATATTAAATTCATGTCCCTTGGAAACACAGCTCTTTATACGGACTTCATCTTTGATATCACTTCACGTAAAAGATCACATCTGTTAGTGGCCGGGCATCTAGGTACCGATCTATGAATAAAAATGTGACTAGCTGGCCGATTGGGGAAATGAATTTTATAGTTGGAACACATTCGAGGACAGATGTCACAGAATGGTTGGCCGCCTGAGGCTACGTGCGCGTAATGAAAATGTCAAATAGAAATCAAAATTAGGTCGACTGAAATGTTAATAATTAAATAATGACGGCTTGGTGGCATGTGCGCGCATTACGGGGTACTGTGTAAGAGGGAAGGTGCAAGCTTTATTGTGATTAACCGAGTTACTTCTATTTGGTGGACAATTATCGGTCCATTACGTGAAGTACACAGTGACCGACTATCCATTTAAATTATTGAATATCGTAGGGAACCGTAATGTTTGACGTTCATACTGGTTAGGTATCACATAATGATGTGTTAGGTTGATATAGGATAAATCGAAAACCACTTAGCGGGTAATATGTTTACAGACATTATTATAGAGCATAAAGGTTATTGATTTTATCTATGATTCCTTAAGTTTGTTGAACGCCTATTATAATTTACAAATATAAAAGTGATAAGCAACTATTTTTTAAAGTAATACGTTTATTAGTATTCATAAAGACAACCTTAAATCTTTTGAAGCTAACAACAATATCGTATGACTAAGTAACTCGATTTGCTCTACAACTGATATATCGTCGTTAATTGATTTCCCCTCAGCGACTCTCCGGACCCTTTTTCAGTTAGATAAATTCGTCTTATCCGTTTACATCATTAAATTTTATTAGTGGCAACACAATAGCGGCCATTCGCGTGTCTACACAGAGAGGGACTTTTCCGACGGTAATGGCGTCCCCCGCCAATTCGCATTTCCTTTTGCTACGAATTAAGCAGACTATTAAGTCGCCTTTGAGACGTATGACGAATCGTAAAGCCGGACGGACAATAGACGCATTCATATGAGTATGGAGTCGATTTGTGACAGAATAGAAGATTTTTAATGTTTCTACAGGGGAGTCCGCATACAGTGCTATTACACAGATTTATCCAGTGCAGACCAATTTCCGCAGGAAATTATGTTTTTCTAGCAAAATTGTCATTTAAAATGTTCAACTTATCTAGACATGAAAGGGAAAAGGGACTTCTTTTAATTGTATTTTTTTAGTTTTTATAATTTATTTTTAAGTGTTTAGGGTGTAATATATTTTAGTTATTTATTAAGTATTTTTCTAGTTTAATTTAATTGAATAAATTAGTACTTTTACTAACCTTAAAAGATTTTAAATTAAATTTAGCATCAATTTGTGACCATTAGGTACCTACCTACCCGCTTTATAGACACAAAAACTATTTAATTATCACGTTAGACTGCTTGGTGCTTTCGATGAGATTTCGTCTAATAAGCGTTTGGAACAATGGTGACATCATATCGATAAATTTATCTGATTGGTGGAAATCATACGCATCCACAGCATCATAACAAAGCACAATCTCGGGTGGAAAATCAGTATAAGAAGCCATGTCCAAAATAGTACCTATATTGCAATCAGATTTATATACTTGAATCTTTTACCGGTTCCGAGGGTAAATTTTTGTTAGGGAATCTCATAAGACTGTAGTTTAGTAACTACACTTATTGGTGCATTATCATAATATATTGATATGATGATGTTTTTTTATGACAAATACATGAAAGATTTTATATATAATGGCTTGAAAGGTTTCACATTATTTATGATTATGATTTCTATAAGTTTTAATTTGGATGAACCTGTGCCTGCTTAAAAGAAACTTTTAAGTTACTTCTTGTTACATCAGCTATCTATCGGGAAAAGACCAGTGTAATTTGGTCCAGTCGTTTATATTAGATTTTTAAAACTGATCAATTAACCGTGTACTTCGGTGGATCACCCTATAAATATTCTTCAATCCGTCTATCGCAATCATTATTCGATTAATGGAATTCAATCTTAATGCTGTCATGTATTAGTTACGTCATCTAATAGATAGATGGCGTGTGTGGTGGTTATTAGTGTTGCCAGTGTCATAATCTGTCATAAATGTCAAGCGAGCGAGTCGATGCTACGGAGCTATTATTTCGAATATTATCATCATTTCAATCCTAAACAAGTGGATCCAACCCATTGTTACAGAAAGTGTCACGCAATCAAATCTAATACGAAATTTAAATTTGAGGGACAGTTGATGTTCCGACCGAAATACTTGTATAATTGACTTATTACGATTTGGTATCTTGATAATGACGAAAAATTATTTGAATGACATGAAGACCATTTTGATTCGATAAGTGTAATAGTTATGAAGGTAGCTCAGGACCGAAATAGATTGAAACAATAAATGGGTAGTTGGGATCAATCTCTGAGGATAGGTATTCCGTCAAGCTTAGTAATCTGTTGCAGGCGGTTTGTAGCTTGTGTGCGCCAAGTCTCCACATCTGGCTGGTTCTCACATAGTGGGTTGCCGATGAATACTAAGTCCCTGAGCGCAGGACATTCCTGTATGAAAATTAAATAGAATATAATTATTAGCATTTAAGCTACTTTCCGGTCCGATGGACTGACCACTCGGTGGACAGGTCGCTGGTGTAGGCCGAATGAGAAGAGCGGCGTATGGTTTGCGGCATTCAGCCTCCACCATTTATCATTCACAAGCTGAAGATCATTTGGGCTAAGAATGTACGAGTACGGACCAAACAGCAGTTTCCAATCCCATTCGGTCCACATACACTTCAACATGTTAAAATGGAAAAGGTACAAAACATTATTGCGACCTAAGTATATTTAGTGAATAATATACGTACCTGTAGTCTATTAAATTCAACCCATTCCTTGACAGAATTGTTACACATGTATAACACTCGAAGTTGTTTTAAAGCGCCGACACCCTTCATCTTGTCTATAGGATTGTAGCTAATCCATAGCTCTTCCAGAGTATCGCCAACGGTTTCCTATAAGTACGGCTAATAATAATAAAATATCCTTGAAATGTAGCTCTTAATCTGTTATTTTATTGTATACTAGCTGTTGCCCCGCGATATTACCCGCGTTATGATATTCTCCCGCAGTAAAACATATATAACCAAAAGCGCGCAGATCACGCGACGCGCGGCAGCCACGCGGTGAAACATGGCTTTATTTTTTTAAAATAAAAAGTTTTTTCTGAAATAAAGAAGCCTATCTATTACATATTAATTAAATTGGAGTGTCTGTTTCTTATTTGCAATAACAATTTTTACTACAAGCCTATGAAATTAAAACGGTACATAACAAATGTTTATTTTTTATTTTTGTCTGTCTGACCGTTTGTCTGACTGTCTGTTTGTATCGGGTAATCTCTAAAACGGCTTTTATGCAGCACGGACCGCATTTATGTCTGTCTCCAAATTCGGCAGCAAGACGAGTACCAGAGCTCTCATTAAAACTAACCTTTTATAGTTTAAATATTATACCATTATATTATATTCACTTACTATACCAGCTAACGATTTTATATAATTCCGACCCAGTGACAATATTTTGAGGTTTCTCATACCAGCAATGCCGGCGATTTTGTCGATCATATTTGATGATAAGCTTAGCTTTCTGAAAAAAATTCAAAATAAAATTGGTAGGACGGTTCGTTTATGACCAAGTGTCCATAAATTGGTTTGATTTAGATTTTTATCTTAATATGGTAGTCGTTAACATCCATTAATCGGCATTGGCCCAGAGCGTGGTAAGATATACAGCGCAATCTCTCGCTATGCTGTGCGGGATAGACATCATGATCATAATCCCTGCATCGGGATAGATATTCATATATTTATGAATGAACACTAGCATCGGGTGCGAATAATTGACACAAGTTTACTGGCGTAACATAACTCAGGACCTGTAGGAAAATGCGCCCAGCTTAAAGCGATCTATCCAGAAGGATAATTAGTTTAATACTAGTTTACATTTTGGTTGTAAAATTTTACATTTGTATTAGTGTATCTTGCATTCATTGTAAACACCCAGTACAATATGACAAACTATGATGAACTATATACACAAATTGTCTGCAAAGGGACCGGTCCTGGAACCTTCAGTGTAGGAGACTACTTCAACCTTCGCAACCATAATGGTAGCATCAGTACAGTACAGCTTTTACGTCTTAACCCCGGATACTCGATAAAATATGGAAGAAAATAGTGCAATATCTGGAAGTTGCTTGCTTAAGACATAGAATTTCTCATAAAAAAAAATCTTGGAAGAGTTAAAATATGTAGGTAACAAAAGTATGGAAGTTTGTGATTTTAAAGATATTACGTTACTTGTAACTTGAACTACAGTTGCCGATATAGATCTATATAGCCGAGTATTTGCGATGACTGAGGGCCGGTAGCAAAAAAGTGATGTCAGTAGATGTAGAAGAGTAACGAAGTGCAGACTTTAGCAAGGGTAACAGGTGCCCTTTTACTGATAAGTTGACTGAAAATTTACACATATGACTGTAAGACGACTGTATGACTTATATACCTAGGTGCCTAAGTGGATGACCGTGATATTTCGCGAAAAATGGATGTGACCTATATTCAGCTGTCGTAATCTGGATAGATTGAATAACAGCAGTACCTACTGATCAAATTTGATGGTTAGAGATTACTTACTCGCAATTAACAAGTGTGGAAAGAGCTCCATCCATTTTCTCGATGGGTGGCCACTGGAACTGTAGTTCTATTACTTTTGCTTCAGCTGCAACTTCTCCTTTTTGTTTTTCCCAGCGTGCTATTGCTTCCTTGCAAGTAGTGGGTTTCAGTGCCATTGTTTGATTTTAGTTCACTTATCCTTTTAATCAGACAAACAATGCGAGATACAAATTTAATAAATGGTATTATTTACTCGTTTAATGCAATTGATAAAATTGCTTGTTTACAATAAAAATTATAATGCTTTTTATACCTGTACTGGTTTTATACTTGATTGTCAAATTTTGAAGTAGTCAAAAACTTACATCAAAATTTAGTAGGTAGATCCTCTCGCTGCCGGACATTATTTCAAAGACTTTCAGTACGTGCATTAAGGGGTCGAATGAACCTGCTTGACTCGTATGTAATGGCCATTATCTTCAAATGAAGAAAACAGACAAAGAGTTGCTTCTTCCACTATAAAATTCGTGAATAGATGGAGTACCTACCCTAATATTCAAATGTTTAGAACTGTCGAATCTTTCATGCCCGATATTCGCACTGACAAAAAAAAACTTCTTGAGAAGAAGTCCGGGGAAGGAGTTATCAACTAGATGCCCGTATTCTCTAAAGAAAAGAAAACCCCAAAAAATTTCGCGAAGAGTACTATCATGTGTTTGCCATGTACGTCCTGTAAACCTTTCTGTTTTTTCTGTCCCGATATCCCTATGTGCATTTAAATCTTTAAAACTACGCAGCGGATTTTAATGCGGTTTTTTTTATAGATAGAGTGATTCAAGAGGAAGGTTAATGTTTAAATGTTTAATAACATCCATTAAATAGTGGAGAAATACTGTTATTTTTGAGGGTTTTAAGGAGGTTTTAATGTGATATCGTAAATGATTTAAATTTTCCACTTCTATATTGCAAACGCAGGCTGAACCCAACAAGGTTTATCAACATAATGTACTGAGTATTGTATACATTGAAAAGGTCTACAGAAAACACCGCGATGGTATATGTATATCACTTATGGATATCCCACAATAACATTTTATTGTCATTTACTTTTTACGACCAATAATGGCTAATTTTCGAAGCGAGTTTAACCAATATAGTATTAATCCTTATCTAATAAAATACCTTAAATAAATTGTTGATTAAATATATATATTTATCATATATTTAATCAACAACTATAGGCCCTTTACAGCATATGCAAAGGTCAGGTGATATTTTACTCCGCAGCAGCTGCTCCAACCATAGATTTCCCAATACATTATTATTCCGATGTCTGTGGCTCCAACTATATCAAGCACAAATTCGCTCGTGTATGGAGTACTATTGCCACCTTTGGGATGGTTCAGCGAAATACTAGTTGGCTGCTTTGGACTCGGTGGAGAAGCGTGCTAGGAGAATCATTAATGGCCAAGAACTGACTGATGATAAGTTGCACAGTCTCGAGCACAGACGTAGGGCAGCTCGTCTTTCGGTGTTTTACAGACTACATTATGGTGAGTGTTCGAAAGAATTACACGATCTTTTTTCCCCTGCCCCATTCCATCATCGGGACACGAGAAGTAGGCGTGCGTTTCACCCTTATGTCGTGAATTTACGATTCATCCGAACCAAACGTTTTAGTTCAACATTTATAATGCGTACGGCAAAGGAGTGGAACTGTTTGCCTGCTAGCGTGTTCCCTGATTACTTTGATCTGGACATCTTCAAGGCAAGAGTGAACAGGCTGTTCCTAGATAGATTAATCTTCAGCCGCATCATCGCTAAACATCAGGTAAGATGGCGGCCAAATGCCTACTCTAGTAAAATAATAATAAAAAATGATTTAAATGAATATTTTCAAGATATTATAGATTAAAAATTACGTTACGTAGCGTTTGCGGCGGTGCCAGCTGACCGGGGAGACGGGAGCGTGCCTATTACGTTAGTATATTTATTTTATCTGTGTTAAATTATAACGAATATCACCATTGCAAAGCAGGGCGGCCGGTCGCTTGCAAGTCAGTGAATATTTTCATGATGAAGCAAAGACAGAAGAGACAACTCTCATCCATCAACATCAATGAGAAATCTTGTTTTTCGCTTGGTTTATTTATATTGCTAGAAATTTTATCTGATGGTGATGAATGTAAATGAAATGACAGTTAAGGAGTCCTACGGCTTATAGTAGCTACAGATCTAACTATTACTTGAATTGTATTTTTTTAAATTTTATTCTGCAACGTATACTGGACGGTCAAGACATTCATCTGATGGTAAGGGATGCGCTTGACCATGACAGAGCGGCATTGATTGAGTTGAAACTAACAATTGATAAACAGTTAATTTATTCTTCATCAATGCCACACTGCGCCCGACACTCGAGACATGAATTTTACTAAAAACAAATCTTAAACAAAAATAATTCGAATAGTATGTATTATGAATTCTATTTGAAATTGTAGCTGAAGGGAAAAATAAACAGATATCATTCAAAATAATTTTATAAACTAATATGTCTTGGTGACAAGTTAGTTCTTCAACACTATTATTGAGTTTATAGGAACGTAGAGTATATTGAAGTATCCACAGGTATATTAATTATTACTGTTATATAGAAAACAGCTTAGAAATAATTAACTGTTATAATATTGATTCCAGTTGTAATAAAGGTATCTAAATACCTAGCTATTGATTTATTAATTTTACTTAGTCTTCACGAGTGACAGTAGATACCTAATATAGATACGTCAAGAAAGTACCTTAAATAAAAAAAGGAAAGTATTAACAAATAGCAATCAAAACACAAAGAGCTAACCAATAGAAAACTAAGCATGTCACGTCCCAGCCTTTGCTTTATAATGCGTTATATAAATAGGTATTTGGAGGGGTGGTTGGGTCGTCCCGGTTGGACGCGAGTAATCACGTCGCGCCCTCACACCTCCTCGTGTCCCTCACGGCTAGGGTTGGCATTACATACCTTAAATTCAAAAAGTCCATTTCGCTTGATATATTTCGCGAAATAGTGTCCAATAAAGAATCATGCACACCAAAAAGATACATATTTAACAAAAAATGAAGGAAAATAATGCAATTCAGGCGGCCTTATCGCTTGAAACAATCTCTTCCAGTCAACCTCACAAACACAGAAAATTAACAACATGAATATGATAAAAAATATATTTAAATATAAAATACATACGAGGAAGGCTATAGGCTATATATCATCACGCTACGAGTAATAGAAGCGGAGCAGCAATGAAGAATGTTTCAAAATCGGAGGTATTTTTTCATACTTGGAACTTCCGCTGCGTACGCTGAGTAAACGGTTAAAGTTACACAAAAGTCATGTATGAGAGTATTGTTCTCCTTTTAAAGGTCTACAAAAAAGTCCGCGAGAGCATATGTTATCTTTTAAGGTAAGCTCACTATAACATATTTTTTGCTAATAAAAATTCTGAAATTGACCCGAAACCTTTAAAGTTGGAGGAGGGGAAATCCTATGTATAGTAAATGAAAGTACCGTGTTATCCCGAATTTAATGCGAGCGAAGCCGCGGGCAAAAGCTAGTACATAATAATAAGATACATTCATAAATAAAAATATAAAAATTAAAGAGAAAAAAAAATAATAATGTTAAATTGAAAGGTAAAATTCTTTTACGCGATTTTTGAAAACAGTTAGAGAAGGAGACTGACGAATGGACATTGGCAGAGAGTTCCACAGTCGAATGGATTGAACAGCAAAAGACTGGGTAAATGAATGGGAAGAATGAGAAGGAAAAGCAAGATTAAGTTTTAAAGATGAACGCAGACCATAATGAGAAGACTGTAAGAAACTAAATTTCTCTTTGAGATAAGCTGGTGCCACTCCATTGAAAAGGATAGTGTAGCGTAGCGAAAGAACGTGAAGATCACGGCGTTGGCGTATAGGAAGCCATTTAAGTTTTGCACGATAAAGAAACACGATCGTATTTACGAAGACCATAAATTATCCTAAACAAAATTCTGTAGTCTCTCTAACTTGTTTAGGAAAATCTCACTAATTAATATCGAAATAACTACAATCAGCATAGTCCAAGATGGGAAGGAGCAATGCCTGAACTAAGGCATTTAGTCGGAATAGGTAGTTCCGCAACCTATTCAATGATGCAGCAGCAGCAAACATTCTCTTACTGACACCAGAAACCTAAGCATTCCACGTTAAAGAGCTGTCAATTGTTATGCCAAGATTACGAACTCTATTGCTATATGGAATAC
The DNA here is from genome assembly GCA_019425675.1 of Leucinodes orbonalis. NCBI lineage: Eukaryota > Metazoa > Arthropoda > Insecta > Lepidoptera > Crambidae > Leucinodes > Leucinodes orbonalis. Next base: position 98,472 of record PQWD01005178.1, on the reverse strand, counting down.
TGACACCGTCAAAAATAAGGCTAGGAAAAGTCTGCCTATCCAACCTAGCGAGCAATCGTGACCCACCCATAATTATCGCTTGTGTCTTTGACGGATTGACCTGAAGTCCAAATGATCTACTCCAGTTAACAATATGACTAAGATCTTTATTAATTGCTTCAACTACACTAGAGAGATCACTCGGAGGACCCTGCGAATAAATTTGTAGGTCATCCGCATACAGGTGATAGGAAGAAGACAGTTCGGCCGTTGTAGAGTTAATGAAAGCGGCAAATAAAAGGGGAGATAAAACGCCACCCTGCGGCACCCCAGCAATAACATTACTCCAATCCTAAGACGAATTCTCATAGCAAATTCGCTGTCGCCGGCCATGCAGATAACTGGAAAGCCATTCAATGACCATGGAGGAAATATTTAGAGCACGCAATAAGCCTAGGAGAATGTCAAAGTCATCAGTGCTAAATGCATTGGAAAAGTCAAGAAGGGCAAGTATCGTAAGATGTTTGCGGTCCATTCCCGCACGGATATCATCTGTAACTTTGACCAAAGCAGTACTGTACTGTGACCACCCGAAAGCCGGACTGGAAAGGATTATGAAGTTATTATGAGACAAGGCACAAAGCTGCTGATGAACAACACGCTCCAATACTTTTGACAGGAAAGGCAGGATCGATATGGGACGGTAATCTGAGAGAGTAGAGGGATTAGACTTTTTAGGCAAAGGAATCAATTGAGCATATTTCCACATACTTGGAAAAGTTCCAGTGAAAAATTAAGGATATGGGTAATAAGGGAGAGATAATATCAAGGATAGGAATGATCATTTTACGCGAGATGCCATCACTACCAACAGCATTAGAAGTAATGTACTTGATGTTTTTCTCCACATCACCTACGGATATCTGGTTGAAAGTTTAGGCAGTATAGTCACGTACCGGCCGCATCGACAGTTTTCTCAGTTTCAGCTTTCGAGTTAGAATTAATAACAGCAGACGACGAAAAATGCTTATTAAGACGATTAAGATTGAGATATTAATATATTTTATATATTTATTATATTTATTCCTACAGAATAACTCCGCCCACTCCCAATGCCAAGACTCTTGAAAAAAGCCCAGACCTTAGCAGGGGTGCCATTAGTAACGGTGTCATGAATGTGACGGCGCTGAGCGTCTCTACACTCTCGGTTACAGCGATTCCTAAGCAACTTACTTAGGTTTCACGGTTAGCATCAACTTAAACTTGCACTTAGCTGCACACTTTTTGTTGATAAGGGACTTAATTTCATCAGTCAACCAAGGCGCTCTGGTGTATGCTTTTTTTATTAAAAGATCTGAGTAAATCCTTTTCCTTGAGTAAATTATTCACCTTAGACGGTAATTGTAATTTTTGCTGTTTGCCGATACGATTTGAGTTTAATTATAAAAACGTATTCTCTTAACGTGTAACCCGTACTTTAGCTTTTTCCCGTCTGGAAAGACCCTGCCATCCACACAGTTTGTTGTGGATTTATGTAGGTATGTTTTGATATGGACTAGTGCTGTGCAAGCGCTGGCAGCTATTACCTAAAAACTGACGCCTGCACAATTCAGGGGATACAGAAAGTCAGTAAGCCTTTAACCCTCCTATGTATGTTGTGCCAGATATACCGGCTATACGGTTTCCTCATCTAGCCTTCATCATTGTATTCTGTCGGTCCATTGGGCCAAGGGGCAAGTCTTGCAGTGTATACCATATAATATTAGCTGCCCAAATAAAATGAAAAATTGGCAACCCTGCTTCCGACTCACCGAGGTCGCGGGGTATCACACACCCGGCTATTCTCTTTTACGCGTGCGATGTGTGTTCACTGAATTTCAAGTGCACAGATTTTCGCCACATATTTGAGAAATATAAAAAAATCCGGGGAATTATTTAATAGAAGCGGTTGCATGAGTTATGTATACTCTTTATACTTTAAGACAATCTGACACTAATCACAAGTACATACATAATCACTTCTTACTTCTTCGTATTCCACTAGTTCAAAGTACTTAATTAATACAATTCAAAGCACCTAAACTTGATTGATGATTACGTGCATTAAATACATATAGTATTGCTCACTGAGCAACCTACTAAGTATTTATTCACATTAGGTACTTTTCAGAAGGATTTATGGATGTTGACCGCTGATAATTTCTCAGCTTAAATATCGGGAAAGTAGCAGAACAAAAAATGATGGAAATCGGTCTTAAGAAAATAAAAGAGCAAAAGGCCGTCCTTGGGAATGCTAGGTAGCCTAGTATGTTTGGATTGGAACGTATTGGTAACGCTAATATAAGGGACTGGTCGAATCTTTTGTTGTTTTATGACAGTTGCGATCTCCTGAGCGGCGACTTGATTGAAAACCAGACCTGGCAACTAAGCAGCTTATAAGGAATTAGTTCACCACTAGTAAAACTATGTAAAAGCAAATTTTATGCGTTCAATTTCATGTAGCTTTACTCCGTTAGAATAAATGAACCTATTCAGTGCTGAATTAAGGGGCTTATACATACAAACATGGTTTTGTAGATTACAAATATTTATTTCACCCCATAGGCGCCACAAAGCGATGTTAGCACGGCACGCGCTGACACGTGGATGTGAGAGCTTCGCATCTCAGGCACGTGCGTGAAATCTAACGTACTCGAAGCAATAAATAAATAAATACTTTTTTGTGCTTATTCTTTAGTCGCTTGTGATGTTGACTTGATTATGATGAATAGTAGATAATTGTCTGATTCAAATGTGTTTAACGAGTGTTTGTTATAAATACGCACTAATCACGTTTCCTATTTACTATGTTGATATTAGGTTGGTAAAACCTTAGTATCTAAGTAAAAAAAATATCTAGTCCTTGTTTTATTAATTGATTTCAATCCTAAAATGTAAAAATAAGAACAATATCTATACTAATATTATAAAGCTGAAGAGTTTGTTTGTTTGTATGAACGCGCTAATCTCAGGAACTACTGGTCCGATTTGAAAAATTCTTTTAATGTTAGATAGCTCATTTATCGAGGAAGGCTATAGGCTATATATAATCACACTACGAGCAATAGATGCAGAGCAGCAATAAAAGATGTTTCAAAATCCGGGGGATTTTTTCATACTTGGAGCTTCCGCTGCGTACGCTGCGTAAACGGTTAAAGTTTCGCAAATGTCATGTATGAGAGTATTGTTCCCCTTTTAAAGGTGAACAAAAAAGTCCGCGACAGTATATGTCTATCTTTAAAGGTTAGTTCCCTATAACATGTTTTATGCAGAATTTTTTTTTTAAAAATAATTCTTCATTTGCGAAGGTATTTTCATAAATATGATATCAATCTTTATCCAAATAAATACTTTATTTATCACAAGTAATTCATTTTAAACAAAATTGCCCTTTACATCATTCAACTTAAATGAATATCTTACGAGATATCGCAGTTTTAACTCACCTATATAAACGAAGTAGCGGGTCAAAGAGAGCGTTAGGCCAAAGTAACTATTCCACGCGGACGAAGTCGCACGCAAAAGCTAGTGTACGTATATAAATAAACTTTATTACCGAATGTCATTCTAAAAATCCTCTTTTGTAGGTACTCGTCTCATGGAACTTGTACCTATATGAGGCAGGTATTTTCCGAAAGTATTTTTAGAAGAAAAAAAGAATTGCGAAAAGTTCAATACATAATTTTACTCCCTTTAAGGGGTTGGGGGCCGAATGAAAAAAACATACCCAGCTGTTCCGCGTAGCTATGTCTGTAACTTTATTTCTCTTGCGGATAACATCATTTCTGATTGTTTCTGATTGTATCCATAATATACACTAGAGCATAGCCATAGCTCATTCCATTGCCCGTTGAGTAACTTAAAATTTTTGAAACAATTCCGCATTCAGTGTCCATGACTTAGCTATCTATGTTAGTACGGGTTGGACGCATTGCTCAAAGACTTTTGTTTTTTAAGCATTGCGGAATTGTCAACGTGAAGACCTGACGTAACTTGCCGAATGCCATCCAGCCCAACTGAATCCTCATAGTAGCTTCCTTCTCGAAATTGTGCCGACTAAGTTGGATAGTTTGATTAAGTAAACGTATTCTTGCACAACTTGAAAAAGCTCGCCATCGACATACAGGTACTGGTTGTGGCATGAAATGTTGGTACATAATTTCTTAAAATACTTTTCCTTTTGAACTTCATAACTGCTTATGTGGTCTAAACTATTGGTTTGAGATAGTCTAGTGATCCGGAGGCAGGGCCGGATCTAGGGGGGGGGGGGGGCAGACGGGGGCACGTGCCCCGGGCGGCACGGTCAGGGGGCGGCAAACCGACTAATGGACCACTCATCATTTACCTTACTTGCCCGCGGAATAAATAATAGTACAAGTGCATGGCCATAGAAATACGACTGATAACCGGAGCGCGGAGTAAGGCATGTTACTGAACCATTACATTTTTTTGCATAGTTCTAAATAGGCGCCCGCAGATCACGGTCAGCAGGCGGGTGCAGCTGCGATCTGAGGAATGACGCTGTATACGAAAACTCTCTCGTCGATCTCTATACAGGGCAGCAGTGTATTATTTCAAAGTTACGTAGTTATTTCTGTATGTTAATTGATGCCAACTTAGCTGCTTTAAAGCTATATCATTTTCATGATGGACAGCTACAATTGAAAAAAAATAAAAATAAACAATTAAGCTCCTTTTACTTGCATCAAGCGACCACGTTTTTTAAAGAAAATATACAAAATAAATTGGAAATAAAACGCCTTTTTCATCCAGTGTGACTTCGAAAAAGCTGAGGCGAGTAGTCTTATTTCATTATAGAACTTAATTGATTAATATCAATACCAATAATTGATAAATTGTAACTTTTTAATGACATTGCTTTTTTGCCGAGGTTAGGATGGTTATGAAACAGCTTAAGCGTTATTAGACCCCCGCTACGACGGATATACCGCAGAGCTTTTGAAAGTAGGGGGCACGCCAGTGCTTAAGACCCTTCAGAAGCTTTTTAATTCCGGAATCGGTGATGGTGCGACACCAAAGGTGAGGAGCAATGGCGTGGTGGTGTTCTTCTTCAAGAAAGGTGATTAAACCTTTTCCCTCTCTATTCAACCTATCGCAGTCCACTGTTGGACATTGTCTCATTTTGCGCCAGATATTCCGGTCCTCCGTTTTTCTCATCCAGACTCCACCAGCGACTTTTCGCAAGTTGTCGGTCCATCGGGCCGGAGGGCGTCCTACGTTACGCTTGCCAAGACGCGGTCTCCGCTCCAGAACTCGTCTGCTCCAACGGCCATCGGTTCTGCGACATCATTACCCACTGCCACTTCAGTTCGCTAATCTGGCGAACTATGCCGGTAATTTTAGTTCTTTTGCGTAACATCATTTCTGATTTTATGTATAAGAGTCTCCCAACATAGCACGCTCCATCGCTCGTTGAGTAACTTTGAATTTCTGAACCAATCCGCAGTCAGTGTCCATGTCTCATCTGCGTATGTTGGTATGGGTAGGACGTATTTCTCAAAGACTTTTGTCCTTAAGCGTTGCGGAATCGTCGACGTGAAGATCTGATGTAACTTGCCTGATGCCGCCCAGCCCAAATGAATCCTCCTACTAGCTTCCCTTCCGAAATTGTGCCGGTCAAGTTTTAGCCCAAGTAAACTTATTCTTGGACAATCTGGAGAAGGACGCCACCGACGCTTATCAGAAACGCTACCGGTCTATAATTCTTCAAGAGAGCTTTATCACCCTTCTTAAAGAACGCTTGTGGACCACGCTTCCAGTGTAGTTCCCAGGTAGATGACGGCATTAAAAGAGCTCACCTAATGTCCTAAGGATGGGTTGTCCACCGGTGTTTAGGAGTTCTGTCGTAATACCGTCATCCCCGGGGCCCTTTCATTTCTCAGTTGCTTCAGTGCTGCACTAATTTCGCTAACGTCAACATCCGGGATATCCTACGTACAATGGTGCCTTAGTAGGGCACGTAGATTCCAAGTGGTTTTTGGAAAACTTTGGGCCCCCTGTTCTCCTTAATAAGGTCCTTAATTAACCTGGTATTGAAACTTATGAACGACAAAAATATACAAAAATTACATTACAAAAAAACAAATTTATTTCTTTGAACTGTTCTTTAAGAGAGTCACGTGGTCTAAGGTTGTAGATAAAAGCTCTCTTTGTAGCACAAATATTGTATCAATGTCGGCAGCCGTACCCCACAACGGTAGACCATACGACATTACATTATAAAAATGACTAAAATAAACTAATCTTGCCGTTTTTACATCTGTTACGAGTTATCTTAGATATTAAAAGCTTATTGAAGAATTAACGACCCATTACGATATTGTGCCGCATCTTCAAGTTATTCTCCAGAGTCATTATGATCCGTCTCGCGCATATGTTTGACGATTTCCAGCCCTCCGAACAAGCCGGGTTCCTCAAAGGCTTCAGCACCATAGACTACATATTACATACGCTGTGGCAGGTTATACAGAAGAGCGGAGAGTATAACTGACCATTATGTTTGGCGTTTGTGGACTATGAGAAAGCCTTCGATTCTATCGAGACTTGGGCTGTGTCATTCCCTCCAACGGTGCCTGACTTGACTACTGCTATATCGAATTGTTGAGATGTTTGTACGAGAGCGCTACTATGTCAGGCCGAGTACATGAAGAGCTTACCATTGGCTTAATCCGGAGGTGATAGGTCCGAATCAAGCGTGGAGACCGTATAGTGCAAGTCACTTTGTATGATTTGATTTAGTCCGGTTAGGATATTGCAGGCTAAATCACCGGATTGTTAGAAAAAGAAGATGATTCCGTTAAGCTTACTAAACATTTTCTCACTGAGTTCTAGTAACCTTGTTGACAAGTTTTCAGGTCTACATGAGTCAGCCATCTGGATTCGCAGTTTTCCGATCGAATAAATAATTTGTAGTCAGGTGCATTTTTCTTAGGGGAGCTAACATTGCTTTTACCTTGACAACATTATTTACTAACAACTGTATAGATACACAATTTTTACATACGGGAATGTTGTAAAACCTTTCTATCTTTCATTCTTCTTTACTTTACGGAAAATATAAATCTTCTGTTCCTTAGAAAATTATATCTATCTAAATTCTATAGAGAATGCACGACTCGTAAAAGTTTGAGGTTTTTGAACATAATAATAATAATAAAGTCTTTATTCAAAGTTTAACAAAGGATCCTTAAAATTGATAGTGATTCGATAGTGACTGCATAAGTATTAAACTGTGTCGCAGTATTAACATAACATATTTGATTTCTGAACGTATGTTTTGCTGTCACATACGTAAACGTCATACTCAAAGATCAACAAATGTGCGTCTAACCTCAAAAAGTAAAAAATACATACACAATAATGGAAGATTTACAGTTAAATATATCTGCTGTGAAAAAAGTAGGTTTTTGAATATTTCTGTTTGTATAAATAGTATAACTATACAGATATTAGTAATTTGAGGTCGTTTTTTAGGTAAAAAAGAAAGTTGGCGCCACTCAGAAAAATGCTTCTGACTACAAATTTATTGAAAAACCAAAGTTTATTGGTAAAACCATAGCCAGAAAAAGGCCACAAAATTTTAATCGGCAATCTGCGAAACCAAAAACAGATGGCGAGCCCCAAACGAAAGTACCGAAAGTGTCACTTAAGGAACCTGAAAACTTGTCGACAAGGTTAAGAGAACTCAGCGAGAATAAAGGCAAATTCGAAGGGAAGAACTACCAACAATTAAATGATGAAATGCAAGTTAAGCAGAAACCAAGGAGTGGTGCTTGGATTTCATCATTATTTAAAAATAACCCAGATGTACCTAAGATTGGGCAGCGTGCTGTGAAGCCTTTAGTTGAAAAAGTGTTTGCGGGTAGAACGTTTGAAGACTTAGATATTCATCCACATAGTGTGGCCAACTTACAACAAAACCTTGGTTTGACTGAACTTATGACTGTGCAGCAAAAAGCTATACCAGTAATTCTGCAGGGCCGAGATGTCTTGATACGGTAAGTTTTTTTACTGTGAACAGTTACTGATATGACTTAAATTTTTTAGGCATATTAATTCCACAATCATATGATTATACTAGTGTTTGAACTTTGACCCGACAGTAATCTCTGATCAATTTTTTAATTCATTAATAGAATAAAGCTCTCCGGATAGTGGCTACCTTGTTGTGTTGCTTACAGCAAAGATACCAAAGATATGGACTCTGTACAGTTGCTTACTTCTGTTAAAATCTGTGAATTTACAGAAGTATTACCTGTTTTATACCCTTCAAATCTACTTTGCTGATAGTAGAGCTGTGTTCTGGGATGATCAAATACCTATCATGAAATCAGTCAAAGAATCATGTGGACAACACACAAACATTTCCCTACATTGCTAAACAATGTAAAAGAGATGGCGAATCAAAATTATTAAGAGTGAAAAACACAGCAAGTCTTTGTCATTTATGCCTTCTATAAAAAAATATGTTCATTCCACCAATTACTAGAACTTGTTCAAACCTAAGGTCCGATCACTTTTTATGAATGAAAACCAATCAGCCCTCTCTTTCTAAACCCACAATGACCGCCCAAGCATCATTTATAAGAATATTTGCAAAAAATAATAAAATTGTACTATTAAATCTTAATATCTCAGAATATGAGGTATGAAATCCCTTGAAATTTAGAAATATTGGAGTCTTAATTTGTACACATTTAAACACATTAGATGACATATTTGATTAAAATTGAAATTAAATCTTAATATCTCAGAATATGTGGTATGATATCCCTTGAAATTTAGAATATTAGAGTCTTAATTTGTACACATTTAAACACATTAGATGACATATTTGATTAAAATTGAAAAGCACACATACAAAATGAAGTGACATGTTCGTTGCTGCACTCAATGCAGACCAACTATTAGATGATCCAATTGGGTCATTTTCAAGTCTTCACAATGCATCCACTGATGACATATCTGCATCTTTTAAATATAGAATATCATTGCATAAAAGGCATAGTTATAATGTTTAGAGTGTTGTAGTAATGCTGCTTTAAGAGATGGCAGTAAACCACCTGATGGACTTTCTCCACAGTTACTTGCACAGGCTCTAGTGCAAATACTTTCAAAAAGTTTTTTCAAAAACATGTCCACCCACAACACATTATTGAAAAAAAAACATTTTTGTTTCATTTTATAGATCACAAACTGGTTCAGGCAAAACATTAGCTTATGCTTTGCCAGCAATTGAAGGTTTACAAGCAATTAGACCTAAAATAAACAGGCATGATGGTATTAGGGTCATAGTTGTGGTCCCTACAAGAGAACTAGCAGTGCAAACATATGAATTATTTGTGAAACTGGTTAAGGTATGTGATTTTTTTATGAAAGTAATAAACTTTCTTCCATGGGTACCAATTTATCATAAGAAGCAGTTTATGGACCCAACATACTAGGTAGGTAGATTCAATGGTGAGTCGTATAAGTAGGTACCGCAGTGCCAGATATTGTCCTATTAAATAAAGCACTTTTAGGATTTGGGATGAGGGCACTGTAGCTACTAAAATTACTGGGTAAAAGAGACTAACATTTGTTGTCTCGGGTGACGGGAGTACTGTGGCATTGATGTAGAATAATAACTATCTATCATTTGTTGGTCTCCTTCAATTTCCCTCTGTCATGATCAGGCATATAACTTATTATCTGGTGAGCATCCTGACCATCCTGTTCACTTTATAACATAAAATAAATCATTTTTATGAAAACAGGCATCAGCACTCTACACATTGCTCAAAAAGGTGCAGCTATCATTATGGAGTTCATCCTACGACATGTTTTGTTGTATTAGTCCGGGTGTTTTTGTTGTATAGTAAATAATAGTCATAAATATTCACACAACACCATCTAGCCTCAAGTTAGGCGTGAAACTTGTATTATGGGTACTAAACTTATATATATTTTTGTCAATACAAACATATTATACATTGAAACACCCACATAATAAATTTTGTGTAATCATAAATAATTAAACATTTAAAGTACTGACAGCAAAATTAATAATATTATTATGTTGTTCATAACATTATTATTAAAACTGGCCAAGCACTTGTTTTAAGCAGTTTAAATATTAAAAAAAATTTTTAGCCTTTTACATGGATTGTGCCTGGTTTATTAAGTGGAGGGCAAAAGAGGAAAGCTGAGAAAGCTAGATTACGGAAAGGATTAAGTATACTTGTTGGAACTCCTGGTCGTATAAATGATCATTTAAGACACACCCAATCCTTGAATTTTGCTAAAACTGGGTAAGTAATTTGAAAAATTTTGTGGTTAGTCAAAGAAAGTATTTTATGGACTGATTCATTTTACAATTCTTTATGAGACAACTTTTATTGGATGATTATAATGTAAAAAAATAATTTAACTTTAGGTGTCTTATATTAGATGAAGCTGATAGGTTATTAGACATGGGTTATGAAAAGGACGTAGCTGCAATTGTAAAGGCAATAGAAGACCATAAAAAGGCTGCAACATATGACCCTTTAGCATTGGTCAAACAAACAATACACAAGAAACCTGATGATGAACAAGAAACTCCAGCTGATTCTGCCGAACAACAAGATACAAAACATAAGTTGACTGAAGTATTTCTATCTAAAGAGAGACAAACTGTTCTACTGTCGGCTACTTTGACGAAGGTGTGACATGAACTTACTTTTACTACTATTTAAAAAACCAATTGAAATAACATATATTTTTTTGTTTTTGTGTCTTTAGGCTGTAGAAAATTTAGCGGGGATTACTATGATCGATCCTGTATTTGTAGATACTTCTGAAGGTAGAGCCGTCGTTGCTGATTCTCTTAAACCGAAAACAGATGTTAAATCTGATACTCATACTTCCAAACCTGATGTAAGTAATGCTGGTGATAAATCTGAACATAAGGAAACTAAAGATAGTGTAGATATTAAAACTACAAATGACGTAGAACCCGAGGAACAAAAATTAGAAACTAGAAGAGGTTTGTTGGTCATTAAAACAGTAAATATTAATAAAACTTTTGGTTTTCCTATTGTATATATTTCAACTTATGATTAATTTTAGGTTTGATTGCATTCTGTGGTTTAAATTATAGTGACTTGTTCTGTACTGATGAACAAGATGCTAAAGGTAAAAACATAGTGGAACAACCGATTTCGAAGGTAGATGATGACAGTGATAGTGATTCGGATTATGAATACTTTAAAGTGCAAAAAGAATTAGATGCAAAAAAGCCTAAAGAAGAAGAAATCGATGAACCAGAACCAGAACCTTCTGGTCAAAAGAACATTTTCCAGCAGGCATTAAAGACTGCTATTGTTGAAGACGAACTTGTGTTGCCTGCAAGTGTTAATCAAAATTTCCTAATCGTACCAATGAAGTTGAGATTAGTAACACTATGTTCCTTAATTGTAGAACATTGTGTATTAAATAAAAAAGGTGGCAAGATGATAGTGTTTATGGCGACTTTAGAAATGGTAGATTATCACTCAGAATTGATAGAGACAGTATTAACAGGAAATAATGTGAAAGTAAAAAGGAAGTAAATAAAAAGAAGTCTAATAAAAGAAAAGCGGGTGATGACGAAGATGAAGTAAGTTTCGTGTAATAAAACAGTATATAGAATAACTCATCCGGTGGTATTACAATTTGTAAAAACGTATATTGTATTTTTGGTTTATAGATCAATAAACTTTAGTATTGAAAATTTTGCATGCTGACTATATTGTTTTAAATCATTTTAGGAATCTTCAAATGATTCTGAATTTGAGGTCGACTATCAAGACCCAGCCGAAGGTGGTCTGATACGTGTCGATTTAGAAATGTTCAGTTTGCACGGCTCTATGCTTCATGAGCGAAGAATGGAAGTATTCAAACAGTTTCGCGCTGCTAGAAATGGAGTTCTCATATGCACAGTAAGCTTTATTATATTTTTATATCATAAAAAACTTCAATGACTTGAAGTAATTTATACCACATTAGTTACAAGACATTAACACTCATTGTAATTCAAGTAATAATGGCAGCACGTTTCAAAACAAATTATAATACGCGAGTACCTATTCGAGATTAATCATTCGTCATCTAACACCGTTGGCTTTTCAACGGTTGTGATGTGATGAAATTCATAAGATTCACGCCACCTACAGGCGTACGTTCTTAATCCAACTACAAAGGCAGTACCGCAGCATCTCGCTTCGGTAGTTAATTGTTGTTGGACCGGAGTTATTGGTCATTCGTTTGCCCTCTGTCGGCTCCCATAGCTTCTAGCACAATAGGCCTCGATTAAACACTATTATCCGTATTTATTACAACTGTAAGCGCCGCCGACACGTTCGCTTCTGCTTTGCTGTCTTGGGATATAATTAAAGGCTTTCACATGAGCCTTTCAATACGTAATACATTCAATTACGAACTGTTATGCTATTGAGGAGATGTCGTTTCTTGATTTTGTTGTTTTATTTCAGTGAAAAAAACGTGTATTGTTTTTTATTGAAATTAACAATAGAAATAATTTGAGAAGCTAACCGATACAAACAAGTTAGCAAGTTACGCGATAGTATTCCTATAGGTACTTACCTTAGATCCTTTAATTAAATTTGATTGAAAACTTTTTTTCGATGTGGCTATTATTTTGATGACACTAAAAAGTCTTAAGAAGTTAATGAAGTTAAAGTTGAATCAAAAATATTTTTTTGGATACGTAAAGAAACATGCATGTTATAATAAAAAAAGAAAAGAGTCGAAGAAAATTTCTACTCGGAGTCATGGCAACACTTTTCTAGTATTTGTATCGAATGAAAACACCTTTCACCGCCTAACATTAGAGCAGACAAAGCGCTCTTGATTTCAAATTCTAAGTTCAGTAGTCACATAACACTAGTAGCATAATAGGCACGCTTTTAATGTGTTCGCCCATTATATAAAAGTTTTATTTCGGTGAGGATAATGATCCGAAAGCTGCTGACTGCGCGGTTTTGATTAGCCACTCATATGAACACGATTTAATAAAAGTTCCTTGGTGAATGGTGCAACCCATAATATGAAGCGGATTCCTGTAAAATTTTACAATCGTTCAAATTTGTGTTCATTGAGTACAAAAAAATCTGTTATTCAAAATCTACCTTGTTTTACAGTTGAATCTAATCGAATACTGAATATTGCTTTGATATGAGAAAAAGGATTTCTAGAAACGCTAGTTTACATATTAAATATGAAGTGAGCAAATTTCGGATAAGTTACACCATATTTTAGGACACGCCATTTTTCCTTGCTCTCTGCCTTAGATTACTAAGACTTATGATTACATTTGATTGAATAATACACAGAATCCTCGTTAGATCAGCATGTTTCGCCTTGTTCAGTTTTCTTATTAAGAAGATACAGCATAATCTTCCCTATATTATTAGTTGGTAACGTTTATTTGGTTTCTGGTTGTTAACGAAATTACTTAGAAAAAAGGTACATCACTAGCATTCGCTGTGAGTGTTTAACTTACGCCGAATTCGTTGTATGTGAAACCATAAAAGTGACCGCGCAGGTGCAATGTAGTATAAAAGATTTTATTCGTGATAATTTAAAATTGAGATTATTATGTTACCATTATCGCTGCTTCATATTTTTTTGATCATGTTGGTGTAATTGTAAGGAATTCGCGCGTTTGGTAGCGGGTTTGGAGCGCTGACTGTTCAATTAAGGAACTAACAATGATAATAACAATCTGACTGTGAGACACTGTTACCGTAGTTTGCGTCCATACATTTTATTTTATTTTCTGTTTTAATAACAAAATTTTAATGGTCCTGATAAATATGAAATATTCAAATTATTTATCATACCGTGGTTCGTTATAATTTTTACAAGTCCTCAGTATTCTTAGCAACTTTAGTTGCATCGGTATCTTAAAATAACTCTAAGGTTTAATTATAGTCGATTTGATTTGCCCAGTTTTGACAGTGATTAATGCGAACCACAGTATCTTAAAGAATACTTTTATTTTTCTACTCGGCCATATGTGCTTTGCGAAAAAAGCGAAACCAAATTAAGAGTTTTCTTTTCTGCCTAATGGCAAAAACAGCGTATTCGTATTCGAGTTTTCTTCGTTGCGCACCATTAAAGAGTCATTCTGTGATTTAATAATTACATTAAAACGACGCGGTGGTTCTTTATATGGGAGATTGTAAAAGGAGCAATCTTTCTCGCAGCGGGCGGCCGCTACGCGCCGCCTTTAGGCTCTCAGCGTAATGAAGCTTCTGTTCAATTATTTAATCCCTCTTACGGTACCTACTGAAGATGTTGTCTATATTAAATAATGAATATTTGAGCTTGATATACCATAGATATTGTATAAATAAAGACTATCTAACTACTGTCGTCGAACATTGCCGTTATTACAATAATAATAAAATACGTGTTATTAAAGTCGTTAAATAAAATACCTATTATTTATGTGTGTTTTGTTCTTATAATTAACTTTGAAAAACTTTAGCTAAACTTATTTAATTAATGAATTTAAGCACCATAGTGCCCTAAGTTAATCTGTCAAATGTCTGAACAAGCAGACGTATTTTTGCTTTAAAATGTTTATACTGATCGGAGATCTAACTTGTAACTGGAGTTTTAGCTGATTTCACAACCATTATTCCCAATTGGTCGCTGACATGTTATTTGCAAATTTTTATTGTGCAAAATAGGACGTGGCAGCTCGTGGTATCGACGTACCACGTGTAGACATGGTGCTCCAGTACTGCGCGCCAGCTTCCGCCACAGACTACGTTCATAGGTACGTACACACAAACATAAGCATTCATCCGACGAATTTCGCTTTAGGAAACGATGCATTATACGAATTATAATTGTGGCTTCCTTCAGATAGGAAATATTTTACTTCGTGTGAATTTTATTATGTGATTATTTCAATGAACAATTTAAAATCATTAGTTCATTAAACGTCCCAACCGAGAGGTACGAGTCTACCCGTATAGGAAAGGTCATCCACGCGGGCCCAGTGCGGTTTGGTCTACTTTACGCAATCTATTTTAGTAGGCGTCCGCAGGTTTTCTCACAGCACAGCGTCGGATAAACGTACATGGTACGTGGCGGGATTTGAACCTGCGCCCTTCTGACGAAAGGCAACAGTCAACACCAACGAGCCACCGACGCTCACAATTTAAGATCGTTGTATATATTTTTATATTGCCGCGGATAAGACTAAGACAAACCAAAGCTAATAAGGAATGTTACTTAATTATATTTAAGATAAGTATTATTACCATTATATAAGCCGTATGCCCAGTCCAGTGCTGAACTAAATCTCCCTTAATAAAAGGACATTATGGAATGGTCTGGCGCAAAATGGGGAGTCCTATGTCCAGCAGTGGACTGTAATAGGTTGAAGAGAGAGATGGTAATGTTACGTTTATGTTTATGCAAACAGGGTGGGTCGAACCGGACGAGCTGCAAAAATTGGAGCAGCTGTGATGTTCCTATTGCCAAGTGAGGCTGAGTTTGTCAGGCATTTAGAACAGAAACGTATCAGGTGAGAAAAAGTATACCTACCTCAAGCTTTTAACCAAGGAATCCAAACACATTTGAAATTATACAGTCAGTACTTACCACGATGTAAATATGTAGGATAAACTTTCGGCCAATGGTTTTGCAAAAACATTTTGCTGGCAAGAAATGAAAGTATCTTTCATCATCATCAGCTCATTAAGACCCCCCACCGAGGGTCACGAGGACACGAGCCTACCCGTAAAGGGTGTATAAGCCTTAGTCGTCGACGCGGGCCCAGTGCAGATTGGCTGAATTCACGCATAATCTTTGAATCTCTTCGCAGGCGTGCGCAGATTTCCTCACGATGTTTTCCGTCACCGTAAGAGCATCGAATAAACTATATATAATTTCGAAAATTCGAATAGACATTGCTATGTGGCTGGATTTGACCTACACCTACTGGTCGGAACGCAACAGTTCACACCAATCAGCCACCATGCTCTTATTAGAGTCTTTGCTTTTGATATAATAACTGATTTTTTTGATAAGGTCTTTCTTCGTAGTAATAGCCCTGCTTTCTGCCACTTCAAATTTGGATGTGGACTCACAAAACGACGATATGTACTTTTTTGATCTGATAAACCGTCAGATTTCCAAATATAATTCCACAGCCATATTATTGAAGCGATTATGATTGGCAGAGCGGCTAATACTACAAAGATGTGCCTTATTTTTGAACTCAGTTGACATCCACTCAGTGGTAGAGCTTTATTTGACATTTATAAGTGTTCTTCATGGACCTAAATTTAATAAAGACATTTTTTTATCCCAATATCGTGTTAGGTTGCGTCAATCTGACGAATCCTCGTCACTGGAAGCGTTGCGAATATATTATGATATTATGCTTTTTATCCCAATAACGTGTTAGGTTGCGGCAATCTGACGAATCCTCGTCGCTAGAAGCGTTGCGCACCGTCGCGCCGAGTGCGGCGAACGCAGCGCGCGCCGCCATCGCGGTGCAGACGCGGCTCGAGGCCACCGCGCACAGCAGCCAGGAGTGGCTGGCGCGGGCTAGCAGGGGTACGTACACAAGGGCGGATCCAGGTTTGGCGCCAGGAGGGGGTCACATAGTAGTAGTCAAATTAAGAACTTATAAGGCATTTTGTTAATGTACGTTAGTATAGTACTTAAAAATAGCTAAGGGGGGTCATGACCCCCATGACCCTCCCCCTGGCTCCGCCGTTGCTAACTAGTTCCCATTTGTCAAGTGTCGGTCGGTTAATCGGAGGCTCCAGTGGTAGAGCATATTATATGAAGTTATCCACACATTTATCTATATATCAGCCATTAAACGTCCACACCGAGGGGCACGAGCTTACCCGTGAAGGGTGTATAGGCCATAGTCGTTCCAGTGCGGATTGGCCGACTTCACACACAATCTTTTGAATCTCTTCGCAGGCGTGCGCAGGTTTACTCACGATGTTTTCCTTCACCGAAAGGGCGTCGGATAACGTACATATAATTTCGAAATTCGAAAACACGTTATTAAGTGCCGGCATTTGAACCTCAGCCCTCCGGTAGGCGGGCAACAGTCCGCATTGAGCCACCGACGCTTTAGATGATGTGATACTTAAAAATATTATATGGTGCAGCGTACACGTCCTGGGTGCGATCTACTCGGGGTACCTCGCGAGTGCGCAGTGCTGGACGCTCGCCAGCTGCATCTGGGACATGCTGCCAAGGCGTCGCATTGAGGGACACGCCCGCAGCATTGGCCCGACGCTCCAAAGGCCTGCCCTGCTGCCAAGAGCGCCCCGTCAACAGGCTCACAGTGCATGAGGAGAAAACAAGAAGAGGCCGGGTGATTTCACTCACTATTTCATGTTTCCACTATCTCTTTCTAGACCTACGTTTACCTCGGTGTTGTACCTCGTGGTGTTTAGTCACTTTGGATTAGATTAGATCGCTGCGTGATCCGCAATATATAATATTAGATAAATATTCATAGACATTCATACAGCGCCATCTAGCCCCAAGTTAAGCGTGAAGCTGTAGTTGTACAAAAAACGGATAAACATAATTACTTTTTTTGTAATACATACATATATACATAGAAAATACCCAAACCAATACAAACAGACATGTTGGGCTGGGATCGAACCCGGAACCCTTGGTGTAGTTGCCGAAGTCTCAATAATTACAAAAAAATGTGTTGTCATATATAATATAATGCGATTCAAATTGTGCGGGGAGTGTAAGTCACTTGGTGCGATTTTTCCCAGTTTGGTTTAAACATTAAAGGCTGAATTCCGATTGCCCGAAAAGAAATATGTTTCCGGACGTTAAGCTGTCGATCCCGGCTATGGAAGGACAACCTAACCAGTGATGTCACTACCAGTTTACACGTCAGCCATGAATACAGCTATGCTAAAAGCATGATTGTACTTGTTAGAATGTTTAATGTATTCATTAATTCAAAAGCAATGCTCACAGCTGCAATCTTTGTTTAGATTCCCCAAAATGAAGATCGGTGGTTTTGTAGCAACGTAACAAACAAGCAGAGTTCTATGCATACAGCAGCGAGTTCGATAGTGGATTGCACCATTGAGAGAACACTCAAAAGAAGAAGAAGAAAAACAAATGAATTAACTCAAAAAATTTGTGGTTCGAATTTAAAATATAAGTTATTTTTTTGTGTACAAAGTAAATGATACGTTCTAGAAAACATTCTACAAAGGAAATGTCTCTGTAAATTTTTTAAATAAATTGTAATATCCTACTGTCAATATAAGAACTTATGTTATTACATTATGAGATTTCAAATTTGGTAACTTTTTCTTTACAAATAAGTTTTTCGTCGTGTACATACAAAAGGCTACAGCATACTTAGAACGGATAGTGTTCGTCCAGTTTTATACATAAACCTGTTGTTCCAAATAATGTTTTCGTCGTGTACATACAAAAGCACAGCATACTTAACGGATACGTGTTCGCCAGTTTTATACATAAACCTGTTGTTCCAAATAATGTTTTTCTCGTGTACATACAAAGGCTACAGCATACTTAGAACGGATACGTGTTCGCCCAGTTTTATACATAAACCTGTTGTTCCAAATAATGTTTTTCGTCGTGTATACAAAAGGCTACAGCATACTTAGAACGGATTGTGTTCGCCCAGTTTTATACATAAACCTGTTGTTCCAAACAATGTTTTTCGTCGTGTATATACAAAAGGCTATAGCATACTTAGAACGGATACGTGTTCGCCCAGTTTTATACATAAATCTGTCCCATTTTTTATTGAAGTTAATAAAGCAACTTTATTTTTATTTGTTTTTATTTTGTTCTCGAAGAAGGCAACAAATGAAAGATGGCCCGGCTCCAAAACACTAATCGCGCCAAGTTAATGTAAGCGCAGTCGATGGCTACCGTTTCCATCTCTGACTCACGAATGAAAAATGATTTTAAACCATTACGTTGCCCCGTCCGGCCTTTTGATATTTAAATTTTTTGAAGCGGCCGTCATTACGGCGATGATTTGCGAATTTCGCCCTAGCTCGCGGTTTTTGTCAGAGACTGAACGAGTTTTTTGTCGCTCTTGTTCACAATGTTTTTATTGCTGCATAATGACAAATTAAAAGAGTATTGTGAGGCGCTTTCATGCTGTATTCTGCGCCCTTTTCAAGGTTGAGGGCTTTTCTTATGAAGACAGTTTTGGATGGTTCATCGCTATGCTATTCAAGATGTTTTACATCGTTAGTGGTACTGATTCTGGTTGGGGTTAAGTGGATAATAAACATGCGAGGATATTGCACCTCAAATGCTATTAGATGCGTTATTTTTGTTGATTAAAATCGTTATACAGACATGGCATTTTTAACTGCCTGAGTCATTTAAGTTAGTGATATGTCAAGTGAAAAAATAATGTTATATAAGTATGGTGGCTTTTGTTTAGGAGAGTTCATAAAGATATTAAATAATTTACTCTATATATAAGTATAAAATAATAAATGACACTGGAAAAATTTTACTTGTATTGCAGGGTTCGAGTACACTTACTATTTATGTTATCTACGTTACACACTAACGTTTTCAAATAAAGTGCAGCAAATGAGATAAAAAGTTGACGCTGACTCCCTCAGGGGCCCTAAGTTTAAGAAGAATAATTTTATAAAAGATGTTATTGTCCAATCAGCTTCTTAGCACGGCGGGTTAGAACACCTTTATTGAGAGAGACGAGGACCTCCTCTACTTCTCTCTTATGTAAATGAGTGGCTAATTCGCCTACCTTTACTCATGAAAAAGAAACAATAGCGCAGTTGCTAGCTTGTGTGATATTAAGTCATAGTCATTTTATTCGCTCTCTCCCTTCAATTTAGAACACGTAGAGCACAACTGATATGGCAACAGAAATAGATGAGATTGAAGTACCCAAGCAAGATGACGAGTTTCGGTGATGGTAAGTTTTATACGCAATGCCCTAAGCCGAGGTTTAAGTCCCACTCTGGGACGCCCCTCGTTGTGTAAATTTTAAGGCTGAGAGGCATCTGCGCTCGCCAATGGCCCGGTGAAGCCGTAAACGCCATCTGCGGCCAACAGCAGTAGTCAGTACGAAAAAAAAGTAAGTTTTAGTCTCAATAAGATGCCACAGAATTCGCCTCGTTCAGATTCGACTAGAGTAACGGTTCTAAGGGAGTCCATGAGTTGTTAATCCTCGTATCAGGTCACTCGGATGGCCGGATTACTAAGGTGAAACCGTCATTATGCCAACCGATTTCGCAATGCGCGCGTGTTCCAACTCGCGACGTATGAGCGTGTAGAGCGTTCGCGCGCCATTACCCGCCGCATTTGCATGCCGACCCAAACCTCGTGAAAATGCCCCTTCATTACCATCAGCTCCGCTGAAAAATCGTTTTGCCCGGCTTCCCTGTCTATTGTTATGTGATTATCTGTTTGTGTAAATGTTTGTTTTCAGTGATACAATGGAAATCTTTTACGAAACGAAATGTAACGGTATTCAATATTTTTGGCATGTTCATTTGTATATTTATGAAGACGCTTATATGAAATCGGAAGTAGTCACATGTTTTTATTTTATATTTTAGTTACAAAGCAGACAGCCCATTTGTGTGTGGCTACTGTCGGTTATATACCTACACCAGCGATTCCAAAGAGGAAGATTTCATAGTTTAGGTAGGTACTACATACATATTGATACTATTCGATAGGTACTTACATATTTTTTAATATACTGGCAATACAAAATGTAAAAATGTTCATACAATATGTCTTATAAATCTTATAATTATATTTAAACATTAAAACAGTTATCCTTTCGAATCGTAATCTCTTTTTATTTAGTTTCTACTATTAAGTGTCGAGTAAATTAGGACCACCCACGCACTTGGATTTACTCTACGTATAGAAGACAAGTTTGAGTGTAATAATTATGAAGTAATTAGGTACGTAACAATTTTTTTTAGTTGATCTGGATAGATTCCTGTAGTTTCAGCATTATGGTCACTAGGTGACGATAAAATTTTGTAATAAACGTAATCGATTTGATGCCGAAACCTGCATTATATTATACCATTCAAATATTATACTACACTACTACTTAAGTAACTACGTTTTTTGGGGCATTTTTGTTGGGTTGCCATACTTTTGTTTGTTTTTAATGTGCATAGTTTGGCCAATTCATGAGGTATCTACGTTTTGCATTTTAAGTGTCTATGTTATGTTTCTTGTCTGACTGTCATCCGATTTTAGCTTAGTTGCTAATTAATAGTGCAGCGGCCAAAGTAGAATCTATTACTGAAATATTTAACATAAGGCATTAGAGTTCTGCACGTAAACTATAGTCATCCAGTTCAATAAATATTTCCCCGATCGACACGATATTCATTTCACCGTGCCGAGTGATTGATGTGCGAGGAATTGTATCAGATTAAACAAATTTATGCCGCTATGAGCTTTCACGGCGGAGTATTCTTTTCAAAGGCCCGTAGTCAATTCGGCAGTACAATGAGCTTGGCTAGCGCGAAGGTCTCGCATTTGCCTCTATGAATATTTTTGTAAAGTTTTTGTATTTAGTTTGTTAATAGGCAAGTGCTTCGTAGCAAGGGTATACATTTATCAGCTGTGATATAAAAAGGTAATAATTAATAAAATAACAATTGCTTGTGCTTTTTTATTAAGTATACTTTTTTCTTAGAAATCAATTGCTACATACGCTGAATCGTGCTTACTAACCCACTATACTAAACTGTTCAACAAAACAATGTTTTTAAAACAAGCTGTTGTTTTCAAATGTTTATTGCAGTAAGTCAAAGCGAAAAAATGAAGATAAGAATCACTCAATAACCTGAACTAAAAAATGAATGGAATGTCAGTTGAGAGCCTCATATGTTAGGTGTCAAGAACTTATTTAATAAACTTTTAATAAAGTTCCCATAGGGAACACTTTCACTTTTCACAAGTTAAGTGAAAAATTATCGCGTAACGCGTCTATGTGCGCGCAGCAGTTGGTCGGCGGGCAAACGCGCCGCGTCACGTCCCACCGAATTATCGGCACAAAGCGCCGTTGATACCGAATATTCCATATAAATATTGAGCTAATCGCCCTTTCAATGAAGCGGCCCGCTTTTTTATTAATAATTGATCGCGGCGGCGAGTCATGCGCCTCCGTATTGTATAGTGGAAGGCGTTTTTTTTTGCCGCGGCTCAGGTCGTAATGAGTGGCCGGCACATGGCGGTAACGCGCCCGAAACTAATTCTCGATGACTCTGGGCCAAATGTGGAACCAATCATTGTGTGCGTAACGGATAATTGATGCATACGTATTAATCGTTACTTTTAACCCTTCCCTAATTTATTAAACCACTCGAATGGAACCAACGACAACACAGTCTTAGGTCGTCAAGGTAGTAGGTTAGTCAAGTTTTTTTTTATTTTAACCAGTCTATAAATACTATATTTTATACAAATGTTATTATTACTTTGCCAAATTTAATAAAAAATATCCACTGAAATTCGCACAACGCCATCTATAGCCCCAAGTTAAGCATGAAGCTTGTACGAGTATTACGGCCATTACGGTACTAAGTAACTGATAAACATACATACATTTTTTTTGTAAATAACATAGAATACATTGATAACACTCAGACCAATACAAACAGACATGTTCATGTACACAAATTGTATTTGGTATCGAACCCGGAACTCTCAGTGTAGAAGATGACGTCTTAACCATTACACCAAATGGGTCGTCAATCATATGATGTTGAATAACGAGTAATAATTACGGGATAAACGTTAGCTAGGTTCGAGTACCAATGTTTATCTGGTTAAATCGCCGCTCGTTAAATTAGTTTGCAATGCGTAATTAAATTATGGAAATGTAGATATTTTTAATGAGTCTGAGAACATGCGCCCCGTTACTGTGTCAGCGTTTATAAGTATGTTGTCACTTTCATTGACATGGCGTGTGGGTGTTTCAGAGTCCATTTAATTAATTAAACATTCTCACACGTTTCGTAAAGAATAACTTTTAATTTTTAAGCATTACGAGTGCACCGCTTACTGGCAGTTAGGTGAACAGTTACAGCGTCGTGAGAAGTCGGGTAAAATGCTAGGTGACGTCATGAGAGCTGTGAAAACTATGGATAACAGTGTATTTCTATAAAATTATGTGAACGAGACGTCCAGTTCGCTCACCTGATTGTGCCTATCAATTCATCCAAATCACACGACGATTTAAAATTCGTATAAAAAAAGGATATAAATATCCTGCGTACTTCGACTACGTAATTAAGCTGAATATTTATAGTTTCAGTTAGATATGATGATTCCTTAAGTTATGTTTTATAGAAAAAACTATAAGGTAAGTAAAGCGGGAACCCATTTTCAAAACCTAACTTCCTTAATCCAGGGCCATGGGCTATTGTTAGTGCATTCAAATCCTCGCCGAATCCTACGAACGCGTCAAAGCTTTCAATATTGTTTTCTCTGTTGTATAGTAGTAACTTTACACGTATTACTATTCCATTCAATGTTTATTGTTGCTGATTCATAAACCATATAATAATAATAATAATCAAATTGATTTCACTCACAAGCATAATCACAATTTATCATTTTCACAACATAGCAGTTGGACACAATATCAGTTTGTGAGCGACTGACGCCTGTTATGGTTATATAATACATACCGGTAGTACAGGTCGCCAGCCCTCAATCATGTCTAGATGTTAATCATTGCTCATTTGTTTTTTATTAAAAAAAAGAGCATCGCAAGGCATCTATTCCTTTAAAAAAGATGTTGCCCTGATTTTTCAAGGGATAGGTGCCATAGAAGCCATATGTAATATATCCATATGTCTTTGCAGTTTCTTTTTGTCCTAATATGTGTTTTTTAAGTTATATATATTTGATATTTTACTATTTACAGAACATATCTTTGCGATCATACATGGAAACTCAATTATCTATGTTTGGTATTCCTATTTTGTAGAACAAAATAATTAACATACATAGAAAGAAAAGTAAATTAGAATATTATAATTGCAATGCATTGCAACGGACAATAAACCGTTTAACATATTACATCGCTAACAGACATTTAATATTCAAATATGCATCAGCGCGTTTATAAGTTGTTACGCGTATATTCCGTATTTTCACATTATTTAGTTATTCATGGCTACCACGGCAAAAACGCAATGTCATTGTTCGCGAGATGTTTCTGCTGATTATGGTTATTGTTTCAAAGCGGGAAACCGCTAACATTCACTCTATTTAATATAATTGAGTGAACGAGAAACGTCATCAATTATTTACTATTGAATGAGCTCTAATTGTCTTCAGCTTTGCCTGCGTAAACTAATATACACGTATAAACATCGACACGTTCCGGGAAAGTGTTTTTGCTCGATTCAATTGCGATTTATGATAAATGTACACACAATGTATGCAATGTGTTGATATTGAGCTGTTTGAATACTTTATTTTATATAATATTTTAAGTCAGAAATTAAGTTTATTATATGTATATTTAAATATGTAAAAATATTCCGACTTCCAATCCTTTTAGTGGACTTTATAAGTTGATGATGATTCCGGTTTCCATTAATTATTGAGTTTCGTATTTTATCTAGTCAGATAGTTTGGATAGACAGCCAGTTACAAAACTAAAAGCGATACAATATCTAAAGAGCTCCGCGCCTAATGGCTTGGAAACCGATTCAAACGATCGAAACACATGAAAAAACTAGACAACTTGTAGCAGACACTTTGCAAAACACTGAATAATAGCAAGAAACAACCGTTTTACAAGAATTAATCATAGTGTAGGTGGCAAAAACAAGCTATTAATGCTCCCGAGCGGAATGGCTTTTTACTATTCATGAGTGAATTAACGGCAAATATACCTACACTCGCCGATGTGTTATTGCGTAATTGTGTCTGTAATACAATGGTAATAGGGGAGACAATCGAACACTTCCCAGTTCCTATGCGATATGATTATGCGTAATGTACTGATAGAGGACGTGTGATTTATATTATTACTGAAGATTAGTGTTGAAAAAGTGGTGATATGTAATTATCCTGCCATAGACTCTGTTTCTGTTCAGGCGTTTCTCACCCTAAATCTTATGTTACTCATGCAACTCTTACTTCACTAATAAAAAGTTGACGTATTGATTAGAATGACATAAAAAAGCGACGGTTTAGGTTTTCTACTAAATTACCTATGTGAGGTGTATTGTATTAGGGTAATACTCGTACATGTTAAGAACACTAGAGACCCGCTTTTTTTTCGAAAATTGAAAATCTTTTTGACTTTAAGCTGTTAGCATAGGGATGCATCTCTACAACCAATCGCACTATATTGCTCCATTTGGCGCCAGATATCTTTTCTTTCAGACATCTTTGCTGATCCACCAGCGATCTTATTGAAGTCGTCGGTCCATCGTGCCGGAGGGCGTCCTACGCTAAGCTTGCCAAGATGCGGTCTCCACAACTCGTATACTCCCCCGGCCTTTGTTTCTGCGACATAATTGACCAATCCATTGCACTTGTATTTTGTGCGTTAAATTATGTAAGTTAAATGCAGTCATCATATCCATAATTTCTAATTAGCGGACGTGTAAGAATAAACAATGACTACAGTACCCTTGCGTGATAAATAATAGTAACTTAATAAGACTCCCGTAACATGGGTTTAGTGTTTTTGCTGCTTGTATTGGTCATGATACCTAACTGAATATAAAATTTAGTTTCTATAATAACAGCTGTCTATGCAAGCTTTGCTACCATGTAATTATCATTAATACAGATCATTATAACTCATTCATCGTTATTTCTCACTTACCTAGAGGCGGCGTAAGGCACTACCACATATTCGTTTTTAACTTTTAACACAGTAAAATAATAATAATGAGAAGATTGCATTTTTATGAATATTATTTTGAGTCGGTATCCAATTTTTTTTCGCAATAGAATCTGTCTCTTGCGCCATCCATCACGTCATACATCAGGGGGCCTCGCAAAATATACCTTGCCCACATATTTAGTTCTTGCCCCACCAATGTGTGTTAACATAGGTATTATTATCCACGCGTATGTTATCAAAGGAAAAATAATTGAAATTTCGATAAAATCTCGACGGCTATTGGCTGTTATTGTTTGTTTGTTTTGCCGACAGACATCCGAATAACAATTAGACTGGACAAGCCGCCAAGTTTATAGGCAGTCCCAGTGTCGCAATTACTTTTGAATTCTTACCTGTGAAAAGATATTATATTGCTTGGTAAATTTTACTGATTCACTGCGATGATGGCATGTTACAATTGCACAGAATGGCATTTTGGAAAAAAAACGGTAATTTCTTCTAGAATTCGTGCGTCTTCATTCGTCTCACGGAGCGTAAACTATAGCCAGTGTATGCTCGTTGAGCATACATTTGTCGCACTTTTTAACGCGGCTTGCCCCATCTCCTGTATTGGGAAATCTGTGGTTTTGCCCGTCAATATATTTACTACATTGTATTATTATTGCTTAAAATTATATTTTTTGACACAGGTCACATTACTGGAGGCGTAGCCATCTTGGTTCATTAAAAGTAGTCGATCTGCAGCCAACATCAGTAGTTCGCACAATAAAAAAATAGAGAATGACAAATATTTTTCGTTTTAGTTTCTATTTTACTAAGAAGGATTTTGTTTATAAGCAGGGTCTCTACCAAACATATTAAGATCATGTTAATTATACTATCGGGTATTAATTTAACAAAACGGCAGGCGTGAGATTATTTCCCAGTTGCGCTGAAACTCGAGATGTGCCCGAGACCCTGCGGTTATCGCGACACTAAACACTGCGGAGTGGTACCCGTGGTCCGATGTAAAAAGCAATCAACGTATACGGCGCTCTGAAACTGTAGCCTAGTTTTAAATACCTAACAAAGTTGCAATGCCCTGACAGGGTCATGTTGAGAAACCTGTACTAATATTATAAGACATTGTTAACCAACATGCGCAATAAATGAATATGAATATGAATATCAAGTAATAGTTTTATGTCACACTGTTTAATTGCAACACTTATATTTTTTCAAGTACCTACATGTTCTTGATTTTTTTTTGAATAGGAGGCAAACGAGCATACGCTTCAACTGATGGTAAGTGACACCGCCGCCCATAAACAAAACATAACAACATAAACATACACATAACATTAACATACTCTTGTGTATGTATATATACTTAAAAAAAAACTAAAAGTGAGGATGTAATAACTCAAATCTGATGTGGAGTCGACTCCTTACCTTCGCCCATTATTTCGTTGATCAGGATACGCCGTCCTGACTAACAATGGACTATGCTTAACGATTTAAATCTTTGACTACTAGTATGCTTTGGCGAAATGCTAATGCACTGGAAATATAAAAATGAGAAAGGTTTCACTGAATTAGCCAATATTTCATACCTGGTCTGACTTGAAAAGTTTATACTAATTAAACTACAGAACAGCTTCTATATACAATGTTCACAGCTATTTTGTCATTACCCAATACAATCATTTGTTATTTTGATGTTATATTAGCTTTATAAATTATATTATTATTCGGGAAAAATAAGGGACAATAAAGGGCTACTGTGGGTCGTCCTTAAATATATACATATACAATCGCGGGCTTTCTATTGAACTTTATAAGGTTAACAATACCTACTGTAGGTTTATTCTTATTTTGATCTATTTAGTAACGACATCACATCAGTAATCTCTTAAATTATCAGTTATTCTCTACTTGCCTATGCAACCTTACCTTCGTCTTTAATTAAGTACTCTTTTTAAGATACCGCATCAAAATATGTTGTAAAAACAATAGAGAACAGGGATTTTGTTCACAATGTAGTAGTGATAGTGAAACGCACCTATTTATAATATGTATGGGGATTGTTATTGGAGGTTGAGGTGAAAAGAGTTGATTCCTTATTCTGTTCAGATTTTAGTTTGATCCCGGTGTCGTTAGTTCATATACTGCGAATCCCGAATGCTAAGTTTCCACATAGTATTAACACATACGTTTCGCGGTTTAGCTGGCGGTCCTTAGTTATATAAAACCATTTCAGAGGTTATTTATAAACTTTTTAAGTGTTAGAATTGGTTCGGAGATATCGTTATTATTTAACATATTTAAATATGTGCCTGCCAAATACAAGTAACGCAAAATTGCTGTTGGAAAACAGTAATTAACTAAAGTGAGTAAATAAGGTTCCTGTGTAGGTAAGGGTGTAAAGATATTTAAACAATATTCCACAAACTTGGTTTTAATTACCATTGAAAAATCTTTAAAAAAGCGTTGTTATTGTTGTTACCTACATTAGATGAATTGATTACTTTAAGAAAATATTATTTGGGTTTAGATTAGTACCTATTAGTCCATTTATATTAATGTAAGTAAACTCTTTTTTCAATTGAAACGACTCTACATCTTTCATATCCGTTACTTTTAACAATATTTCCTACCTATTTACGATTCAATGGTCGATACGTCTTAATTGAACAAAGAATAGTTTGTGTTAGTGTACATAGCTACTTAGTTACGATAAAAACTTATAAGTGATTGTGTGCGTGTGACCACAGCTGTCTCGGCTTACTCGTCACCGATACATTAACCAATAGTTTAAGTTAATCGTATCGATTTACCATCGCACCGCTAATGTTTGTCTCATTTGAGTTGATTTGACATTTAGGTTCTGTTGGAATGTTTAAGTTGAACTTACTTAAGGTTACTTAAAGGCTAACCAACTTAAGGGTTGGCTCTTGCCGAGTTGTGGACTATAAACAGTCATAAAACAGAGTACAACTAGTATGGAAATTATTGAGATAACTGCCTTCGATCGACGTCACTATGTTACCAGTCATATCTTGAGACTGAGTCTTCTACGAATAGGTGAGTTCACCGCAGTTCCAGATGCCATCCCGTGAATTAGAGATTTTGCATTTTTCTTAGTTTAATGAGGTTATAGGTACTCGAATTATTTGATATCTGGGACTTGATCTAGATGCAAATACACCACCGTTGGTTTCAAATCTACACGAAATCTCGTAAGTTTTGTTTGTCAATCTTAAGCAACCTTTTATTTATTAAAATAAATATTTTAAATAAAGCGAAATATTGTAGTCATACCTATACTAAGCTTCAAGCATATCAAAAACTCTTATAAAACTTTAGACAATTGCCTTTAATCAAATCCAATTTACAAAAGTAAGCATATATAATATGTAAATCTTGACAAACATCATTTATTTATAGAATTCAAAATAGTCTTAAAACTAATTCAAACCCACTCGTAACCTAATAAGTAAAACATAACGATCGATTCGATCGAGAATTGTGAAATGCAAGTTATTTTGACAGATCGAAAATATAGTGCCGTAGATATGACAGTCAGTATCTCTGAAGCGAGATGATATAGTAGGCATAGTTATCAGGTACATCGAGCACATGATACATGCCCAGGAGTATAAAATCCGTTTACATTCGATAGCTTCTATAATCTGTGGTTGGTACAGTATCTATCAGATGCTTATCATGTGTTTAATAGAGTATGTGAACATGATACCGGAGTGCAGAGGGCCCAGTGGCTGTGACGATGATGTGGCCGGACAATGTGTGGTTACCGGCCAGTCGATGTATACGAACGCTAACCGCTGGTAAGTTGACTGCTAATAAGGTATTTATCGTTCGGATGTATGTATACTGTTGAACTCACTTATAGGGTTACTTTCAATGTAACTTGTAATTGATGCGACAAATAAAACATTTTCTTTCTTTCTTTCGATGGTTTTATTTGTAGTGATTGTCATCAACAATAATAATTTTGTATAGTCTACTTATTTTTGTTGCGTTAAATATTGCAGGAGCAAGCCTTTTCACAAATGCTTACCGTCTTAAACAAAAGCCGTCAATGTGGTTACCATGCTGTCTTCATGGCTCATCAAAACAGTGACCAAACGCGATTATATCGATACAATATCTTGGTATGACAGATAGTAACCGGAGCCGAGTTTGAATGTCGATTCTGGAACGTCCAAGCGTTGGAGCGAAACGCTTGTTTTTCGCACCACTGCCCGTGCATGTTTTAAACGATGAAAAATGTGTCATTTGGTAATCAACACCTTTATATTTTATCATTTGGTAGATACATATTACTGTATAATATGTTAAGACGATGTTCAGAGCACGATGGTCGTTGTTTTAGAAAGATTGGTGGAGGCTAGAGAGGTAAGGAATTTTTCGTAGGGCCATCATGATAAAGTTTTCACGGAAACTCGCTTGTGAGCTATGAAAACGTTATTAACCGTAAAAAAGCGGGACAAGGAAATACAAAAAGGGGATTTTGGACCTACGGATACCGGATTACCGTAAATTATTCACACAGTCATCGAAACACAACGCGCACGTTGTTATTCACCAGGTAAACATCTCTGGTAAACATTCGTAAAAATAAAACTGTAATGTTAATTTACAAGTTGTTCTTTAGTAAGTATGTAAATAATAACAGTGGTTGTTTTGAAACAATATGAACTGGTAATCGTTCAGAAGTCTAATATTACACCAAGGGTTTCGAGATCGATCACGTGCAGTACAACATTTGTATGTAGCGGAGTAGTATCCAAGTTATGTCGTAAAGATTTTTGACTTCCTTACTTTAACAGCCGGTATCAGTCCAATCCTGATATAAGGCCTACTCCACGATAGTAAACGGTGTTTCTTTAATATCCACAGGCAGGTTGAAGATAGCAGTAAATATAGAAGGATAGGATGAGATAGCTTTTGTATCCATTCCCTACAAAGTGTGTTTTATCCCTAAGCCACCTCTTACGCAAGGTGACTCGGGGTGGTGATATTTTTATTCTTATCTGCAGCCATCACACGTCGCAAAAATCTCCAGTCCTAATAGAAAATCTATTATGTCTGGCGCCTTAAGGCGTTATTGGCAGTCAAAGGGTAATTTCAGCCTTTAACTTAAAAAATAGCTTTCCACAAACGCTTCAGCGGGAGAAACAGGCGAATATTGATGTACCCACGAAGAAGACCCTTTACCCTTTAATTTCAGTGAGAGTAGGTAATTCGTTCACATAAACCTGTCTCGAACCTTTCATTGTAGGATACAGGTTCTTCACAGAAAATTGCAATGAAGGAGATTGCTCCGTAACTCGGTTGAAGCCGCGGTTATGTATATATTTATATTCGTTCAAAATCGATGTAAAATAACGATGCATCTAAATGTTTTCTCACAGCGCGAGAGTCGGCTAGATGGCGCTGTAACCCGATCGGCTGAGAGCGGCGCGCGCGCACCCGTCCGTTGCAGACCGACGTCTTCCTATTCCTACTATCGGTTTACGGTAAACGGAGAGTAACCTAAACGTTATATATTAGTTAACACATTGTTACACAACAATCAATAAGGTTTGTATCTATATTATTAGGCATAAGTTTATAAGAACTGCCTTCGTGGTCTAGCGTTGGATTTAGATCGCTGCACGGTTCGAGGTCATGGGTTCAAATCCCGCGCGGATGCCGTAACGTGCAAATTCACTATATGTATTTTTTTTCAGTTGTTTAAGTCATTGTTGGCTGAATCACCTGATTTTACGAAAAGACGGGAGCACGCTTCGGAGGGCTCGTTAAGCCGCGGTCCTAGGTTCTCGTCGTTAACATTTGCCGATCCATATTAGGCCCGCATTGGTGGGTTACGGCCCAATCTGCCCATGGATAGCCATGTGTGGGAACGCCTGTTCCCTACAGTGGAACGTTATTGGCTGATGATGATTATAGGATACTGTTAAGGTTGTACAAATTAAAGTCTTACTCCCGTAAACTATCGCACTGCTGAATGTTGTCCTCATTAAGCTAGTATTTTTTCAAACCAATCTCCTTTTATTAGAGAGTTAAGTTCTAGTTTCCTTAGTGGTCGGTCTATTCAGCTGGAGAAGGTTTTGAAAGGGAACACAATGGTTTTAAAAGTATCAAATATACATGTATTCTTGTATGCGTATTGTCTGTCAATGTTATTGAAATCATGAATTGAATAAAAAAGACAGATAATTTACGAAAAAAGTAAAGAGAAAGTAACATTTTGCCATGAAAAATCAATATTTATAATGGTACAACATACAAAAGAAAAATGGAAAGTGAAATGAATAATGGAAGCAGGAATTCTAATAAGTACTTATCATCCTACAAGCAGTTATATGACTAAAATATCCCTTTTCCAAAGATATTATACTTATAACGATTTTGTTATCTCAATGAATATGAAAACTAGGAGTTTTCCCTAAAACGTGAAAGCCATTAAGTGGAAACGCAAACATAGTTACAGAGAGCAGCGCTTCACCTACAGCCGTTAATGTCTACCGCGCCGAAGTCAATAAAACGAACGCTCCATTTACAAGATTTGTAAACATAAAAGGGTAGATTTACATTTTGATTTTCGCAAGTGCTTAAGGGACTAAAGTGGCGTTCGCTCCCTAAAATTTTAAAACATCCATTTGCATATGCTTTGAGTACATAAACGACACTTTCTGGAGCACTTTCGGCGAGTAAGGCGGGGTGCGGGGAGGGCAGAGGACATTCAGTACTGCCTTACAGAGCTGGATTTGCGGACATAGGTTTGGATATAGGTACAAAGGTTTTTAAGAGTTTCGTTGTATTTTACTGTGATGGAATTTACGTTCTTTTTAGTAATATACAACAGTCACAATCGCAATCCATGTTAAAATATGTACTATAATTATAAGTATTATTTAAACCATTGGATACCTAGCCGAGACTTAAGTCTCACGAACAACAGAATTTGTATAGTTTTCTGCTAAGTATTCGAGCGTGTAATATTAAATTAATTTAGGTAAGTTAGTATGTAAGGTAGTTTACATGTTCTTTATGTACTTCTCGTATTATAGGTACCTATTCGTTATAGTTATGTTAATGAACAAACAGACACTAACTGTAGTTTCAAGGTTTTTAAACGGTTTTATGACATCTGATATGGTTTACTACTACACCTGTCACGTTGATACAAGCCTTTCCCAATGAATTTTATCATTGAGGCAGTTGGAATCATGACCCACTACGCTGGTTTGAAGGATGTATATTATTGAGTTTTAAGAGCATCGTTCGATATTAGGAAGGAAGCATCTCGAATAGATGAAGTTTGCTCGGGGTCAAAACGGCGTATGATGGGACCCCTAACATCCTTACGAGGTTAAGTTACAGATTTAGTATCTGAAGAGTATTATAAAAGTTAACACAGGAGAAGCTTTCAAAAGCTACTGGTATGTGATTTTACCAAATTAGCGAAAAAAAAAACGACTTTTAAAGAAACTAATATATATTTGTACTACAGCAGTGGAGACCCGTGACAGTCAGTGTGTTACGGCTCATTTCATTATAGTGAAAATAGCAACTGCTATAAAATATATATTGGTTTATTGACATCTTATAATCCCCAATGGTCTTCTACCACCCATTTGCTAGCTGAATGTTTAAATATCACTCTTAAGTTAAATAGGAAACAAAGCAAACTCGTTAAAATTGTATAATGTTTGATACACTAGTTTTAAGTAGGTTCTTTTTCTTTTAAATTACATAGTAAATATTTAACACTATCATTTATTTAAATCCCTTAATACATTTGAATAGGGTTCTTTGAGAAAATCACTTCGTCATCACACCCACTAAAACTTTAAAACGCCTCAATTTGCATACGTTTACGGTTTTAGAAGTGCAGGGGGCTGCGGGACGCGGTAATCAGCGTAATGCCAATCATGCAAATGCGAGATCCGACTGAAAGCCTCAACCGGCTTGTTTCAGGAGTTAAAATGGAGATCCACTTAGCGAAGCTACGCAACTCACATACGCAATTGATGGTGGATGCCAAACAATTAGCAATACAGAAGGGCATTGTGATAAAATATTTGAATTATCAGAAGTCATAAATGTATTCATCACAGACATCCGAATATACAATTAGACTGGACAAGCCGCCAAGTTTATAGGCAGTCCCAGTGTCGCAATTTCTTTCCGGTTCTTACCTGTGAAAAGTTATTATATTTCTTGGTAAATTTACTGATTCATTGCGATGATGGCATGTTACAATTGCACAGGATGGCATTTTGGCAAAAAAAGGTAATTTCTTCTAATATTCGTGCGTCTTGACTCGTCTCAAAGAGCGTAAACTGGCAACTAGTGTATGATCGTTGAGCTTACATTTGTCGCACTTTACAACGCGGCTTGCCCCATCTCCTGTATTGGAAAATCTGTGGTATTCATCGTTAAATATTGTAGGTTATTAATAAAAGTGTACATAGCTGTGTGCTTAAATAGAACCTCCAGAAATAAATGGTAAGACGTGCAGTGAAATAATATTCTCGTAACAAAAGCAACAATTACTCTTTGATGAATGCTTCTGGATTATACCAACATTTTATAGCCCAATACGGTCACTAATTGTTAATTTAATCTTTTTACTCTCCCTTTCCAGATTCTTTATTTTCCGAAGGAACAGGAAGGAAGGAAGTTCACCAATTATAAGAAGAATCCAAAATGAAGTATGTGCTAAGTACCTATATATTAAGTTTTATCTCATTAAGCGGGCCGATCCCGCTAAACGTGACTACACTTGGACCGTAATACAACTTTTTGGTTGCGCTAATCATTTGACAGCAAGTTCATGCGAAATTGAAACTGAACCTTATGGCAATACGAATATCGAAAATGTCAACTATTACAGGATCGGAAGGATATCGTAACTACACCATATTATAATCAAAACGTTTCTTTTTAAAATAACGCGATCGGCCTGCACTCTCGGAGGAAAACGTTTTTATGTTATTGTAACAGAAATTACATACAAATTTTCTCCCGACAGATTT
The DNA here is from genome assembly GCA_019425675.1 of Leucinodes orbonalis. Classification (NCBI taxonomy): domain Eukaryota; kingdom Metazoa; phylum Arthropoda; class Insecta; order Lepidoptera; family Crambidae; genus Leucinodes; species Leucinodes orbonalis. The sequence continues at coordinate 63,468 of PQWD01005178.1, read as the reverse complement.
TTTAAAATACTTTGAACATTTTTGGTTTAAAACATGCTCTGCATGAAAAATTATAAGATGTCCTGTCTGCACACGTAATTTAATGTTTGGCTCATGAACAAACACAACGTCGCCCGCTGCTAACGAATTTAAACGCCGGCATAAACTGAACCGTGCTGCTAATTGAGGATTTGTAACACGAACTCGACTGTTTGCTTTGAGCTGTCTACTACTTACATTAAGCAGAAAAAGAAGATTTCTTTGTCTCTGACTCGGGTATATGAGTGTTGCTGCAAACCATATTTTGTAAAAAGAAAGAAACGAATGCTGAGAAACTACTGGTAAAAGAAAACAAGAAGCACAAGCAAAATAAGATTTTGACTGTCGTGCTAATATTTTGCGCCATTATTTTGGTATCTTTATTTTTGAACTTATATTAAACCGTTCTTCTATACCGTATTGTTACTAGCCTTTGATACAAAGCTTTAATAAATCTAATTACATTATGAAAAATGGCATTTAACAGGACCATCAGCGAAATAAAATAGGAATAGCCACTGACATGCACACAGCGCCATCTAGCCCAAACTAAGCATTAGCCTGTAATATGGGTTTTAAAGAACGGACAACATTCTTGACAATTTGACGACCTATTTGGTGTTGCGGTTGAGAGCTCGGCCGCAACACCAAGGGTTCCGGGTTCGATCCCGGGCAATACAAACATTTGTGTGCATGAACATGTCTGTTTGTAATGGTCTGGGTGTTTCTATGTATAATATGTATGTATTTACAAAAAAAAAATGTATATATATGTTTATCCGTTGTTTAGTACCATAATACAGGCTTCACGCTTAACTTGGGGCTAGATGGCGCTGTGTGAATGTTAATGGATATTTATTTATTATTTATTTATTATTCTTCTTTTTGTAAATACAAAGAAGTATCAATCTTTAATTCATTCTTGAGTTGATTTAATATCTTATCATCATCATATTGCGTTTCTCATATCTGTTTGGGTGAGTTTATAAAAACAATCACTTTTTTACTGCATTTGTCGCTCATCTCAACTCTACGTATAAAGCTGTGCAACATATCTTTTTAAAATGGAAAGATAAATGTATTTTTTTGATATGTAAGTACTAATTGCATTTTAAAAGTTCATCTAATAAAATCTGAAAAAGGTGTTAATAATATTGATAAAATATTCTGCGATTAAAATTCATAACACTGACTTGTGACAGAAAATGATAGCACTCACGTCCCAAACAACATCGAAAAACACCGCTCAAAATATCAATTCAGTTCATTTACACTTTAATCAGAGTGCTTTATTTTATTCTAACTCTTCGTAAAGGGCGCTAAAAGCAATATGGCCGCCGGAATTTCGCGCGTTTCCCGTTACTCATTTTGTATTCAGCGCGCGCCCGCCAAGAAACGAGTGCAAATCTAATGTTGACACATTTAAATATTAAAATTATGTGTAGTGAGAAGATACTATGTCGGGAAATTGGTTACAAAAATCTGACATTTTTCGTAGTTGGATTTTTTATACCACTTGAACAACCAAAGGTATCTTACAAATACTTACTTCCTTGAGTAATAAGATAACAATTTATTTAAAGCGATGTATTAACAATAAATAAATAAAATCCACTGACATTCACACAGCGCCATCTAGCCCCATGTTAAGCGTGAAGCCTGTATTATGGGTACTCAACAACGGATAAACATACTTATTTACTTTGATTTTTGTAAGTACATAGAAAACACCGAGACCATTACAAAACGAATATGTTCATGCAAACAAATGTTTGTACTGCGCGGGGATCAAACCCGGAACCCTCGGTCTAGTAGCCGCGTCTGTCTTGTTCAGACAATTAAGAAGCAACAAATTAAATTTAAAATATATATGAAACATGTAAATTGAGTAATTTGTGAGAAAATACTCATAAGTGCCCGCAAACACTTATTCTGATCAGCATTATCTGTTACGAATGTGGATAATAATTATAAATAAATATTAAATATCCACTGAAATTCACACAGCGCCATCTAGCCCCAAGTTAAGAGTGAAGCCTGTATTATGGGTACTAAACAACGGATAAACATACTTATATACATTTTTTTTGTAAATGCATAGATACTAATTATACACAGAAAACTCCCAAACCATTACAAACAGACATGTTTATGCACACAAATGTTTGTCCTGTCCGGGGATTGAACTTGGAACCCTTGGTGTAGCAGCCAACGTCTCAACCATAGCACCACATAGGATCTATTTTCAACTCTTGTTTTGCAGCCAGTGTGCAACCGGCAGGTGTTTGAAGAAAAACTTGGTGATATAAATGTTAACTAATAAATATAATATATTTATTTAAAATTACATCAATCATATATTATATATTATTAAAAAAAGAAGATATCAAATATATTAGGTATATCCTAAGAATTTTTAAATTAAATTATTAAAACTAAGAAATAAAATTGAAAGACGTCCCTTTAGGCAAGTTTCCGAAACATACTGGAAGCATATACCTTTGGATTGCCAGATTATTTTTTTGTTCAAGGTAGCTGCCAGATACTGAGATGCTACCTGTGATGTCGAATTTCCTTAAAAAGCCTAATCTCATAGCAACTTGTTAAATATAACATCATCAAATTTGAGTAAGCGTAACTAGAATTTTTTAAATAAATCAGTATTGACCTGTTTCGACAGTAGAATTTCAAAAGAGGATCTACATCTACCTATCAGAGTTTCGTTATACAAACACCATGGGTACCGGATATTGCATCGGAGTACCAGTGTAATCGATTAGCATTCAATCGAGTATCTCGACACGGCCAACATGCCGACTTCTAAAAGCAGTGAAAAGGTAGGAATTAGGCGAATTAACATATCAAACGCGAGTTCGTTACTCACTACGTCCCCGGCATCGCCTCGCCGAGTTTTGATATTTGTCATCCTTTGCCGTTATTTTGTCTATGGCTGGCGTAGAGTAGAAACGTCATCTAGTTTATGTTAAAGTTTTCGTACATTTTTAGTAAATGGGGAATAGACACAAGCCTGGCTTACACATCTGATGATTTCTATTTGTTATTTTATCCTGAAAATAGGCTGAACACTTAATCTGGTTACTGCTTACAGGGAAACATCCGTTCAAACCTTAGAAAGTAAGTATCTATTTTTCGACGGAACGAAAGGCTGGCAGTCTTAGGTGGCAACATAATTACTTTCTGGTATTGTTAACAAACAAAATGTTAGAAATTATCTACATTTATGAATTGGCAAGGTTTCATTGCTCTACACAATAGGGATTTTGCACAACAATTATACACCGTGCAAAATCTAAAAGACTACAGAGTCCCTTTTCTATTTCCTCTGCAACCCCTCCTTAAAGAAGTTATGAAATCATGTAAAACATAAGAGCATTGCCTCAGGGCTCGCCCCGTGGGTGTGTCGACCCACCTCGAGCCGCTAAACGTCGCTAAACGTTTGGGCGGCCCGCCCTGCATTGCTTCGATACGACGCGGTGGTTTCCATAATACTAAACTAAACCTTATATCGTAAAGAATAAGGGATCATTTTAGAATACACGACATGAACCAGATGGAACCCTTTCACAGTGAACTGACTCTAATATCTGTACGTATAGTTTAAACGGTCTCTACCTATTTATTAGCAGGGCGTTTCACTTTTCCTACATACCTACATAAAACGAAAACAAACGAGTGTTTACGTAAGAATGTAGGAAGGCGATTTGTACTTGGAAGCGGTTGCTTGAGGCTGGTGCAATACCATTCGTAGTTTCTACTGTACTTCACAAACAAATGTAATACTTATAGTGAATTAACTGTAACTGAGAGAAACATTGGTATTTTATTATAATGTCACAATTGATATTTTTTCTATTTCTGTGTTGTGAATAAATTACCTAAAAGAACCTGAACAAGTTAATATATCTTTCAAAATCCGTGCTTTGACTTACGAAAATGACAGAGTTGTGCGGCTTGTAAACTAAAATCTATAAATGCATCAAATATTTAAATAATAGAGAAGATCATTATGCCGATTAATAGGCTGATAAATTAAGAACCATTAATGTCAAAGGTATAAACCAAAGATAACTTACTAATTGTTGTTTAAACTGTCGTTTCATTGACGCACTGGATAGCGCTTTGTGTAGTGACCCCGCCCTACAAGCCAAGAGTGAGACCAGGACAATCATATTAGATGAAATCGTATACAGCGTAAAATTTCAATATGGTGTAAGGTTCCCATCATATGAACTTTAAAGACCGAAGACGATCGTACCTGCTCGTGGTGCATACTTCTAAATAATGAAAGTATCTTATGCGGAACCCCCAACTTGCATTTGACTAGTGACACGGGAAATGGTCTTAAACAAATAGATTATTTATTATGTTACTAGTAACAAGTTTTACACCTTTGAATCGGCGACTCAACGCCTGAACCGTTACTTTAGATCAAGGTAACAATTATACGATAGAAAAATATTGATAGGTGGCTCTCATAGTAGCGGCACGAATACGGCAATATATTTATATCCCAGAATCCGCAATATTTTTGTTTCTATAATACTTACAATGAGTTTGTCAGTTATTGTATCTGATTTGTAAAAAAAATTACACGTTAACGCTTAAACGATAAGGTAGCATAACTTTTGCTCAGTTGATATTTATTTAATACTTTAAAACTTAAAATTGCATTCCTATTTCAGCACAGCCATGTCGCAAACTTGGTATTGTATGTGTTCATAGTGTTTATGTATTGTTGGTTATGAAGTAGTCGTTTCGGCGAGCCGGTCCATTGCTCGCTGGCGGGAGGGAGCTAAGTGTGGCCGCCCCCTCCCCCCCGGGACTCGATTAATAACCTCTCGGTAAAAGTTATGCACTCAGAGCCGGCTGCAGGAAGCTGTGGAACATTCACTCAAAGGTTGTCGTAGTACCTGTAGAAAATATATTGTTTGTGTGGAATGTTATCACACACAATCACTTTGACCACATATATTGACAAGCTGAAGTGACCCAATTGCGTATGGCGTTTGATAGTAGTAGAGACCACTCCTTAGCAAGCGCATCGTCTCTCGGGTCTGAACGAGGAAAATGGGGGTATCTCAGCCAGGGATCGTGGCAGGGTGAACAGGGAACCCAGTACAAATACATGGATAAATGTAATGACATCTATAGGTGTATAAATTGTATATTTATTCATACAGTATGTATAAAATATAAATTTATACATACAATTTACTGTTGGATAAAGCAATCCCATGTTGTTAATCAAACTTCCTCTCAATGGTATTCTTCATTAAGAGGTTTGGCTCTTGGGTTGTTGCAAGGGTTGGGGTTGGTTTGAGTATTTTGTGGGACATAAATTACTACAATTCATATAGGTTTAAAGGATTATGAGGATAATAAAAGGTAGCAATGAGTTTTTTTTCTAATTAGATGATTTTACTGTTGCGGTTTTACGGTAAATGAATACACAGGATCTAATAATTACTAACAAATCTCAAAGTATTCTTTAAGTACTAAGGTAAACATAACTTCCCACGTTAAACAAGTGATGGAACTTTAATATAAATCAGCGTGCGAGTGCGTCCCTGCTATTTTTCCGCCCTGTAATACTCCGGCCCCTGACTAGATACGACTTTTTACATTAGTCAGAAGTGCACAACATTTTATGCAGTCTATATTTAAACGTTTAAAATCTTACCTTTATTTCAAAGTCTATAATATTAAATATAATGTTTCTCATGATATTGGCCACACAGTCTATTCATTGATTCATACCATAACTCGACTTGATGTACCAGTGTTGGCAGGTCACTGGAGTGTTGTTGTTGGCAGAATGCATCACTTGCAAGTAAGTTATTAAGAGGAATATATAGACTTAACCATGTTTATTATTTCCTAGTAATAGTTTGGTTCCATAAATTAAACGCAAGCGCGAGGAAGTACTTGCAATTAAATATATGTTAAATTTATAGAAGTAGCTAATATTTTGGTTCTTGTGTGAGATCTATTTTGGATATTTGTGGTGGTGTATCAGACCGGTAAATGTTTCGTACCCCTGCGGCGTCGATTTTTTGCACGCCTAGTTAATAAGCGTCTACTGGCTCGTGAAATATTACAAATTGCGTCCCGCCCGCGCCCCGCGACGTCGCTATTCGATCGACGTAAATGAACATATCTGCTTACACGGACGCTTGACACTTGCACTTTGAGAAAATGTTAACACAAAGTTGGTATTTGTCGGTCACGAGTTTAAACTTGGAAAAAACAGAACATGAGTAAAGAACGGGAAACAATATGATTTTTATCATCATCATCAGCTCATTAAACGTCCCCACCGAGGGGCACGAGCCTACCCGTATAGGGTGATTAGGCCTTAGTATCCACGTGGGCCCAGTGCGGATTGGACGACTTCACACACAACCTTCGAATCTCTTCGCAGGCGTGCATGAAGGTTTCCTCACGATGTTTTCCTTCACCGTAAGAGCGTCAGATAACGTACATATATTTTTCGAAAATTCGAAAATACATTGGTACGTGTCGGGATTTGAACCTCAGTCCTCCCGGTAGGAAGGGGACAGTCCACACCACTGAGCCACCGACGCTCTTATATATATGATTTTTCTTTATGATTTTTATAAGTTAATAGTATTATTAGGGAGGTTTTATTTGTAAAATATCATCAGCTTATACACAACCCACCGAAGAGTACGAGCCTACCCTTAAAGGGTGGACAGGCCCTACTCGTCCACGCTAGCCCAGTGTGGATTGGCCGACTTTACGAACAACCCTTGAATCTCCTTCACCATAAGAAATTCGGGTAACGTATGTACATATAATTTCGAAACTTCGAGAATACAGTGAATGTGGCGGAATTTGAAGATGTACCTACCTGCCTTGCAAAACAATTAACAGTTTTTTTACAGTAGGTAGATTTTTCATCCGTAAAACTGAAATTACATTTTGCTTAGACGCAGATATACATCTTATATTTACATGTTAATAAGGTATCGATCGCGAAATAGTTTTTAATTTTTAATAATAATAATACATCATTGGTTTGCTAGAATATGTTAAATGAAATGAATAAAATTTAATAATTTATTTTATTTACAATATTTTGCCTTAATCTAGTGATTTGGAACCTCTATTTAAACAAGATAAGCCTGTGCTAGGAGGTTCCGTTCTTCCATATTATATTAACAATTTGATGTTCATTTCAATACAATTCCAACGTATTCAGTCAAAAAATGTGCGAAATCCAGTATATTATTGATATCAAAAACTAAAATTACATAATTTATATCAAATCCTATCTATTAAAGACGGTAGATATACGAGTTTTTAACGTAATCTTATTATTATAACGTCGTTTGTATTTATAGCAGCGCTAACCGCTCTTCTGTGAACTAACATCGTAAAAGTAATGGAAACGTGGGATTTTGACAAAATACAAGAAAGTACCCCGAATCTCATTATTAAATCCCTTTGTGTTAATTTTCATTCGTTACTCACGGTTCCCCGATCACTGCAGAATGGTATTATGACTAATTGTATTCAATCATTACAAAATCAGTTAGAATACGATAGATCCAATCAATTTCCTTAAAGGATAACTTTATAAAAGGGAAATTGGGAAAGTGAATTAAGCGCCCCACAAACTGGTTATATCAATCATAAACTTATTCGATTAATTACGTTTTGCGGAGTTAATAGCGACATCTAATATCGTTCGTAGTGTTGTTAACTGAATCAGGATTATATCGACAAAGGTAATTGTAATAACGGTGCGTCATTTTATTAAGATTCTAGATACATCCACAACTATATTCTACTGATGGATAAGCCATTATCTTAATTATTTAAGGGACAAGGACAAGTGCGTTTTGCGTAGTCCAGGGCGTAGTGTATCCTGCTGAACAACAAAAACTGTGGTTCTGGTGACACGCCAAAGCGCACTGTAGAAATATTATGTTTCGAAATCCGTTTCCAATTTTTCAGGGCACCTAGTTCAGCAATGGTATGTTAATCTGTCTGGTATGTTTGATTTATTTTTTAGTTTTTTAGTATAAATGCAAGACATTACATTTATAATGCCCATATTTTAGAACCCAAATTTTGCAATCTCTTTTAATTATTACATTCATTTCAAAATTTAACTGGTTCAATAATTCTTTAGACAGCTATATCCAACAAATAAAATTGTTTTTATATTGTAATTGAAATCCTGGCGGTTGCTTGGGGAAAGGAAATATTTTTATTTAATATTTTTGATACCATAACTCACATTTATCATATTATCGATATCGACATAGTAATCGCAGCACTCGGTTCCCATTTCGGCGGTGTCATTAGGCAGGCCGCGTTAATGATTAATGCGAGCCGCTCACACGTCTCCGCCGCAAATAAAACTCAACCGACACTTAATCGAGCTACCCCTTTTGATGGAGCGCTCTGTCCTCACCATAGGATAATATGAGGCGCAGAAGCGATTTTTATTTCTTATTGTACCACTGAAGGCAAAAGAACACGACCAAATTAGGATGGTTATTTTAAGTGTATAGTTATTTGTTTTTGCTGATGCGATTGAGCATTTAGGAAGTACTTTATTTGCGGTGTTGTGAATTGATGTCATGCGTTTTGAGTATGTCTTAAATAGGCAATCATTTCTTTCATTTTTTACTTAGCAAGGCAGCAACAACGTAATAAGTTGTTACCGTGGCTTTTAGAACACCGATGATCCGGCAGGATTCCAGGGAAGTTGCTTACTTGTGCCATGGAGATAGGTATTAAGTCAGGTTATCCACTAATGTCGCGGCATATTGCCCATCTGATTCATCAAGTTGCAATGTGTTAATAAATCTATTCAAAAATCATAAGTAACCGACATAAATAAGGTTGAGACTTTTATGTAGAGTTCGTTCATCAGTTTTCATCTATAAAGTTTATTAAGCAGTCTGATATTCATAATTTGAAATGATACTGTTCATAATACGACATGGTTTGAAAACATGCGAACCTGTTACAATAGGACTTAAATGCATTTTATGTAATTATTTATTCTATTTACCATAGGTAACAATATACAATTATCTATCCCTATAACATGCGTAAGTCTACTTTCACACTGCCTGTTACGTTAGTAATAAGCTGCAAATTATGAGATTTCATACACCAAATTAGTTTTTATTAGTAGCTAAAATAAGATCTATATATAGACAGTTGTTTGTTTTTTTATGAGCCATCAAAAGTTCTTGATGTCCTATCTTTTGTAGATTTAGATGAAAAAATATGAACATAACCAGACAACTTGTCAATTGTTTTCCAGATTGATTTAAAGCTGTCGAGTTTAAACGAACACACAGCATGCGCTTTTAGATTTTAGTCTGGTATTGGTAGGTCGTGACCGGTTGCAGTTCTCTCCACGATTTGATGCACGTTTCTCTGATTCTATTAAGTGTTTCGTCTGTTGTTCATCTCGGAGATTTCATTTATGCATTTGGATGTTGGAATGCCATTTTATTTGGCTCCGTGTCTTGCATAGATTGAGCATATATTTGAAGTCGTGGATTCATATAGCACTGTTGATGTTTGTGAGTAAATTTTAAGAAATATTAGAAAAAATCTAAATAAAAAAGTTATTTTACAAAACACTTGCTTTAAGTCAGGGAAGACCCCGATCCGAAAATAAATTAGCTTGATGTGTTACTATAACAGTTATTTAATTTTTGACGTGTTTGTATATTGTTGAACTATTATCTTATTCTGTTGCGCTCTCCGATTGCAGGTTCATTATTACCTATAGGTGTTATGAACCTTTTAACCGCCAGGATTCCAGGCTCAAAATAAAATCTACTGGTTGTGTTGGATATATCCGTCACCGGCGGTTGAATGATACTTTATTATTTGGGCCTATATTGCAACCAAAATTACATCATGTTCCTCATTTTGTCTGTCAAGGCAAAGGATTGTTGAATGGTAGGTATAGAGTTAAGGCATCAAATATCGATGAAAATAATTTGGCAAATAAACAGACTGCCCACTTGATAATTAATTAATTACTACTGACATCTTTAAAAATATGAACTAAGACCTTAAGATTGTGAAGCTTTGTGCATTTGTTATGGCCTCCTGTTGCTAGTTCTTACCTTCTATCATGTCAATTAGTTCATTCATTACAACTAGAGCTATTACCTCTAGAACTTAAGACTCGCCCGGACTTTCTGCATTGAGTTTTTACTAGATCCTAGTCGGCAATATGTACACATGCAGCTGAGGTTGATTATTGTTCTTATTGGCTTGGCCCATTAAAGTTATTAGATGGGACCTTTAACATTTCGTACACACGTTATATACTTCGTATTTGTACATGCAATCAGATTAATATACTACTTTATCAAAAGGTTATTTAAAGCTTCACAGTTTGCGTAAAACATTAAATAAATAATCGATGATTACGGTTCGACTAGTGTCGTCCGTAAATCGTAACCGTGTCGAAAGCGACACCTGCGGCGCCTGCGTTGGCCCTAATGCCCGCCTCTGTCTTACGCTAATGCCGTGACAGATTTGACTTATGTTCCTCCTCAACCCACTGCTACCGCTTCATGTAACGTCCTCGGTATTCATGATGTCATTTGTGTGGCCATTTGTTGCGATTGGTGACGCGTTTGTGGCTAGTCAAATCTATGTATAATAGGTACAGGTTAAGTGCCATTTTTACAGTACAGATTTATGTGAGTACAATGTAGAGCTCTTTTTTATATGTCCAATTCATCTCAATTTTTGAGCAATTATTCAGCATAAAACATTTAGGGCTGCCTTGAAATAATTAAAGGTAATAAATAATTTATAATTGAAATAATTTAATAGTCCAGATGCGGGTTACATCCTTAATAATTTCATTAAGTCTATTTGACTTTATTTTAATTAAATTACATACACTCAGTAAAGGTACAAAACCCAGCTACATCACTACATATTTTTGACGCACATTTAGGTGCGTCAATGAAATCGCGCCGGTATAATAAATAAAGTGTATTGACAAGTACCACGACATTCATCATTAGGCCTCCATTTACTTCGTAATCTCACATTAAAGTTGAACCAGCGCGTCCAAAAGGAAAAACGTGGAACATTATCGCTGTTAAAATTGTAATCAGAAGACACAAAGCGGGGTGCAATCAGCCCGTATCTAACTACAGCTTCATACCGCGTTATCACAGTCTCACTCATTATACGTATAGTGTTGGCCGTGTCAGTCGGAGGCATTCGAGCCATCGCGGCGTCATCCATCATCAGACGCGACTAATTGCCTGCTACCTTGCGCTCTTCTTATCCTTTTAATTCGTCCTCGGCCGACCCGGGACGAGGTGAGCTCACGAATAATTGCTTCGGTGCCTTGATTGCCGATTTGAACGAACAAAAAGTGTTATGTTGATGTCAAGTGGGTATATATTAAGTTTATGTAATGTAACTTAAGTTGTTTGTAGTGGCTGATTTAATGAGTGTATTGTTCAAGTTACTTATTGTGTAATTACATAAAATTTGAATTGTACCGGATAGATCAACGAGGGTTAAGTGTTCCTTTGCATGTTTGTAAGTTGTAGCTATAAATAAAACTATGTTCTTGAACAAGTCTCTAATATTGTATTATTTTGCACATTGTATCCATTTCATAAAAAAAATGAAACATATTAGATTAGACATTTTTAACTTTAGAAATTTCATGTGGTAAGTCCAAAAGAACATATTATTCTTTGTATTGAACGCAGGTCAAATCCAGCATCCTTAATGTTGCAGCTGTTCAACCATTACGTCAAATCGTTCTAAAAGTTTGAGAGGTCGCAGTCAGTGGTACTTGGTGATGATGTACTATGGCAGCGTAACACTGGATAATGGTAATAGTCCGTAGCGCTACTGCACTGCGATACGCCAGGGTTGCTACCAAACCTTCACCCTTAATCTTTTAAAACAAATAAATTAACATCCATAGACATACACAGTGATGACCTATGGTGCTGAGACGTGGTCTCTTACGTAGGGCCTCTTCAATTGACTCAAGGTCACTCAACGAGCGATGGAGAGGGCTATGCTTAGAGTTTCTCTACGTGATTGAATTAGAAATGAGGAGATCCGTAGAAGAACTAAGGTCGACATAGTCACTCGCATTACCAGGCTGAAGTGGCAATGGGCAGGGCACATAGTCCGAAGAACCGATGGCCGTTGGGGCCGAAAGGTTCTCGAATGGAGACCGCGTACCGGCAAGCGCAGCGTGGGACGGCCACCCACAAGATGGACAGATGACCTGAGGTAGGTTGCGGGTGGCTGTTGTATGCAGATAGCTTCCGACAGTTTGGAGTGGAAGTTATTGGGGGATGCCTATGTTCAGTGGACATCATGGCTGATATGATGAACATACACAGCGACATCTAGCCTTAATTTAAGCAAAGAACTTGTACTACCTATGCAACCGTGCGTTGGACCGTCCTCTTTAAAAAGGTCGGCCCAAGCGAGAATAGATGCCCAAGTCCGGTTGTTGCGTTTTATATTAGGGTCCTACATCCAGCAGTCTTCTGGCATCAGCAAGTGATTTCAAAAGCGGAATAGCAAATCCTTGACCATGATGACGAATAATAGTGAGTAAAATTTATTCAGAAACAATAACAACATGCATGGTTAAACATAACTAAAAACAACAATGTCGATGGCAAATACAATGAGTTGATATAAAGGATTGGAACCCATACCATAGAGGCCAATTTGGCCTCTATGGTATAGGTTCCAAAGCGGGTGCATAATGTTTCGTATAATTCGGTTTGATAAAAAAGTTTCAATCTATTCTTACCAGCAATATAAATAAATTCTGCGCCAAATAAAATCTTAATTTGATCTTAGGTCATGAAAAGTAAAAAAAGCTAACCTTTACATTTGGTACCCTTTTTAGGCATATCAAGTCAGCCCTTAGTGCAGCACAAAGACATGTTTTAACATTACTTACATGAAAATAACGCATTAAGAACACATGCGTTCCGACTTAATAACCGGTTACGTACTTCGCTTTCAATGGATAGGTAGGTACTCCGTGTAATAAATAGTTGTGTATATTATAGCAAAAAAGGCAAAATGTGCATTTGATTATTGGACAATACGTTGCTAATATATATTTTGTAATCGGAACAGTAATATAATACACTCACTTATGTTCATACATACATATCTTTTTATTTTATGAATTGAACAAAACAAAACCATAAGTTAAGTGAATTTACGAGTATGTTGCAAGGTGACTTATAATGCAGGTTCGATGTTTGTTGGAGCATACGAGTTCAATAGTAGGAACTACGATGTGTAAGACGCTCTGATTCTTCTGCTCTGCTCTGCACGACTTACGAATGGTTAATGAAGGCTAAATAAGAAAAGCAGAGGATCGCATATGTATATCTTCAAATAAGAGAGCTGAGAAATATTTATATTTTTAAGTGCTTAGTAATAGAATGAAGCATATTTTATGTAAAATTTCATATTTCATAAACTCTACATGACGTAGATGTTACAAGATCCAAGTCACCAATTAAGTGTCATATTATAATTCAATTTGGTATCTCGAGTTGTAATTCAGTGATATATCCACATGAACACAAAAGGTATGTAATGGTTCGCGGCCAACGAAATACAATGGCGAAGGTGGTTTTATTCGGACACATTATTCGAGGCTATATTAGGCACTCGTCATTTGTGCCATTTGTCATGTACATGAAAATTAGCGTCACACTTTCACCTAATTTGTTGCTGGTTTTGTAACACGACATTTTGATTGTACCCAACGTTAGATTACGGTAATTTAACCATTTATTTGTATTAATACGATTTGTGTGACAAAAAAGTCACTAATCGTGTACGTACGGGTAAATAGTTGCAGGAAAGTTTGGCTTACGTAATAACGTAATGTAACTTATAAATTGTAGGAGAACTATTTCATGCGTCGCTTATGTCGCACTATGTTCACCACACTATACCACCCGAAACGTCTTCAGGATTTTGTGATCCTTAATTTAATTTATTTATTCATTTTTTGCCTCTTTATGGAAGTTAAAACCCTTTACGTTGCATAATTCTTCTTATGACTATCTTTTTATGACAAGCCATTTGGTGTAATAGTTGAAACGACTGCTACTCACCAAGGGTCCCGGTAATCTAACTTTTATAGAACCTGCTCTCCAATCGCCTGCCAAGTGTGAAGATTATTGCAAAACCTATTACCATCGTGGATTATGCCTTAATTTTAGCAATAGATAGTCATGGTCACAACCGTATATTTAAATAATCTAAGGGAGATTGAAGCGGTTTTTCCGAATCTTCCGCAACTTAAGTAAATTTCTCTGGCATGTGGTGCATCCTACGTTACGAGCAACGTGTGTTTGTTTGGTATGTGTCAACGACTACTATTCTAAAATAATAACCGGGATCAACGGCATAACGTGCCTTCTAAAGTACATAGCGCGGGCATCAAGCCAAAGGGGCGTATAAGAAAATCACTATCTACTATCTTTAGTAAAAACTCAATATCAGTGCATATTATAAAAAAATGCATGTGTATTTAAATTGGTTTTAATTTTTATGTGACAATAAAATTAAGATTGTGTATCCAGAAATTTAGAAACGTTATATCGAAATTTAAAATA
>PQWD01005178.1:0-41634 GCA_019425675.1 Leucinodes orbonalis | reverse complement strand
GCAAATCATAGCACTAGCATTTGTCAAATTATTATGTGTCTTTAGGAATTATTTTCCAGCTATTTCGATTTTTAATGCATTAACACTTAATATGGTAAAATTATCCCCTGTAACTTAGCAGCAAGAATCGGTACAATGTTCTTACATATTTTAGGCTTTTTGGTATATTTTAATATTTAAGTTTTTAGTAAATTAATTTAGACAAACCATAATCCCCCTTAAATGAGTATTTATTTCTGAAAATTTTTCTGCAGAAAAATTTGACACATGAAATATTTTACAAGGGCTCCTTCCACTTGAATAGAAAGTTATTCTCAGCATCTATAACCTTGGACTACATTCAGGGCCGGATCTAGGGGGGGGGGGGCAGACGGGGGCACGTGCCCCGGGCGGCACGGTCAGGGGGCGGCAAACCGACTAATGGACCACTCATCATTTACCTTACTTGCCCGCGGAATAAATAATAGTACAAATGCATGGCCATACAAATACGACTGATAACCGGAGCGCGGAGTAAGGCATGTTACTAAACCATTTTTTTGCATAGTTCTAAATAGGCGCCCGCAGATCACGGTCAGCAGGCGGGTGCAGCTGCGATCTGAGGAATGACGCTGTATACGAAAACTCTCTCGTCGATCTCTATACAGGGCAGCAGTGTATTATTTCAAAGTTACGTAGTTATTTCTCTATGTTATTTGATGCCAACTTAGCTGCTTTAAAGCTATATCATTTTCATGATGGACAGCTACAATTGAAAAAAAAAAAATAAAATAACAATTAAGCTCCTTTTACTTGCATCAAGCGACCACGTTTTTTAAGAAAATATACAAAATAAATTGGAAATAAAACACCTTTTTCATCCAGTGTGTTGCGTCATCAGCGCATCATCGCGGCGCGGGGGCGGGCGGCAGGACGAGAGCGCTCCCCACTGCGAAGTGCGACCACTTATCGTCCGTCCGTCCTTGCTTGTCCATGTGTATACTGTATCACATTTTTTGACCAAGTATATTTTCTATTCAGACCAGCGCCTACTTTTATTCCAAAATACATCCACAAAGACACATACGCAACAAATGGTCCTTCTACCACAGAAAAAAGAAGATATCGTCATCGTCGTGCAACATTCGTGAAGGGATATTATTATTCAGAGGATACAGTCAACAATACTCTTTGCAGTCAACCTTCCAGTGATCTGAGTGAGTTCGTTCCGATTCCTTCCTCACCTTTTCAACCTTCAGGATTTCGGTTTTTCAGAACAGCGCTAGACGGACAACATAACATTGGACGATATTTCAAACATTAACATTAAGGTCAGAAAAACAGAAAACCTAAAACAGATTTTATCTTCCCAGGCAATAAATAAATTATACATTGCTACGTTGTCATGTTCATCCTTGCGAAATTTGCTACATGATATATACCGTCATTCAGCTTTGTCATATTCAAATAAAAATAAGTCCTTATATAGCTTAACTCACGGTTTATTAATATCATTTTCACAGAGAAATCAATAAATACATTCAATAATCAGGCTTATATAATAAGTTAAGTGTTGCTTATGGTTTATTTTTCCGTACATTATAACATTAGATATTTTGACGCGCTGCACATTCGCTGTTTTAATTGCGCTTGCTTACGCACTTTGCATTTGGATCGGCTGCATTCTTTCCATAAGATAACGGGATCGCGCTTGAGTTTTACCTACGAGTATTATTCACGCGTTGGTTTATTTACTTGTTGCGTCATTTATCAGTTACTTCAAATTATACTTATTCAAAAGGTAAATTAACATAATGAGTGATAAAAAGGACATAAAAAAGCAAATAGCAACTATAAAATCAAAGATCACACAATTTAAAAAATATTTAGATATTAATAAAACTTGTGAATCATTAAGTGACTTACAATTGATAGAATTAGAACGTCGTTTAAAGCCAATAGAAGCTTTAGAAAGTGAATATGATACTTTACAGACGCAGTTGGAATCGTTGACGGATAATCCTGAGAAATTGTATGAAGAACGAGAAGAATTTAATAATGAGTTCTATGCTCAAGTGTCTGTGGCGCGTATGCTTCTGGGCTATATGGGTCACAGGCACCGCCGCCGTCGTCAGGATTCAGACGAAGGTTCAAGCTCCGGGTCCAGGGTTGATGAGGGTCTAGCCAACTTTGTCAGACTGCCAAAGATCAGTTTACCAAGCTTCCACGGTGACTATCAGCACTGGCTCGAATTCAGAGATACGTATATTTCCATTATTCATGATAACCCACGTATAAATGATATAAATAAATATCAATATCTTCGTTCAGCTCTTAAAGGCAGCGCAGCATTAGTAATTCAGAGTCTTGAAGTTACGTCAAAAAATTATAAAGTAGCTTGGAAATTATTATCCGACCGATATGATAACGAGAGGCTCTTAATAAATAATCATCTTAACGCTATTTTTAATTTAGAACCAGCCCAAATAGAATCTAGTCGTTCAATCAGAAATATTATTGACGTAACTAATAAAAATTTGTGCTCACTTGCCAGCCTAGGGCAACCCACTGATCATTGGGATACTTTGATTATTTATATTATGTCTAAAAAATTGGATAGCATTACTTATCGTGAGTGGGAGGAAAGTCGCAATTCAATGACATCATATCCTTCCCTCCAAAATTTTATAAATTTTCTCATAAATCGAGCTGACTTTTTAGAAACCATTCAGAATAACAAAATCACTTTCAACAAGCCCAATGATACGTACATACAAAATCAGCATTCCTATAAACCTAAACCAACACAAACAAAATATACACAAAATAACGTTAAGAATTCTACATGTCCTTTATGTAAACAGTCTCATTTATTATTTAGTTGTCAAAGATTTAGAGATTTGGACGTAGCAACACGTATTAAAAAATGGCTTACTTTCAGGTCTGTAAAAACTGTTTGCGACCTGGCCACACAGAAAAACAATGTAAATTATCACATTGCAATTATTGCAAAGAAAAACACAACACATTGTTACATACAGACACAGAACTATATACAGAAACAAAAAATAATATTGTTTTAAATACAAATGTTCAGAATCAGAATATAAACAGACAGCTTGTATTGCTTTCCACAGCTTTGGTGAAAGTGGCAGACACGCAGGGAAGTCTTCACACTGCTCGCGTTCTTCTTGACAATGGCAGTACTTCTCATTTTGTCTCAGACAGCCTCTGTGAGAAGCTGGGTTTGGTAAGGCGTAGTACGAGCTCCACTGTCACAGGTATTAATGGCCAATTATCTTATAGTACAGAGATATGCGATCTAACCATCGAGTCATTATCGGGGGCTATAAGGTCGATATTAGCTGTTATATCTTACCAGATATTTCAAAGTCATTGCCATCATCGTACATACCGATAGGCAACTTATGTATACCTCCTGGTTTACAATTAGCAGATCCTTCATTTAATATACCGTCAGCTATTGACATTTTAGTTGGTGCGGATATATTCTGGGACGTCTTATGTTCCAATTCAGTTGATTTAGGCAGACAACATCCTAAGTTGCAACAGACAAAATTAGGATGGTTGATAGCAGGTTCAGTGTATAATACCACTGAACAATCTCTTTCAAACGCTTGTTTTTTCACTCAGAATGACGAACAACAACTTACACGCTTCTGGGAACTCGATTCTGTTTTACCAACGTATAATATGTCCATTGAGGAGCAATCCTGTGAAAAAATCTTTGCTGAAACCACTCGGCGTAATGAGGATGGGCAGTTTGTTGTGACAATGCCTCTCAAAGAGTCACCAGTAGTCCTCGGAGATTCTTACGCTAGGGCTAAATGTCGTTTTTTATCCATTGAGCGTAGATTAGAGCGTGATTCGAATTTCAAACAAAGATATATAGATTTCATGACTGAATATCTTAACTTAGGTCATATGAGCGAAAATCCAAGTCATTCAGACAAGTCATGTAATTATTACCTGCCTCATCATGGGTAGTTCGTGAGTCTAGTACGACTACGAAATTACGCGTCGTCTTTGACGCTTCAGCCGTCACAACGTCAGGTAAATCACTTAATAATATACAAATGGTTGGACCTACCGTACAGGACGACCTCTTATCAATCTTATTACGATTCAGACAGCATAAATACGTTGTTTCAGGTGACGTAGAAAAAATGTATAGGGCAATTCTCATTGAACCTAATCAGCGTTCATTACAACAAATTATTTTTAGATTTAATCCTTCAGAACCCCTCAGGACTTATAGTCTTAACACAGTCACTTACGGGACTGCATCAGCACCGTATTTGGCAACTAAATGTTTAGTTTCTTTGGCAGATGAGTGCTCGAATCAAAACGCAAAAGACTCTATAAAAAGAGACTTTTATGTGGATGATTTTTTGAGTGGAGGGGATACAATAGAATCAGTTCAAGATCTTTGTCAAGACGTAATTAATACATTAAAATCAGCCAAATTTAATTTACACAAGTGGCAATCTAATAGTACAGAAATATTACATAGTATCTCTGGCAAATCTCTTTCTAATAATGACACAGAAAAGACTTTAAATTTACAAGATATCGTTCCCAATAAAACTCTTGGCCTGTGTTGGCATTCAGCAGCTGACACATTATTATTTTCGATTAATTTGGACGTAAACAAAAAAGTTATCACCAAACGAATAATTTTATCATTAATTTCACAAGTCTTTGATCCACTTGGTCTTTTAGGTCCATGTACTGTTGAGGCAAAAATTATTATGCAGAAATTATGGGTAGACAAATGTAGCTGGGATGAAGAGGTATCGCCTGAAGTTAAATCAAAATTCATGGAATTTATAGAATCTCTACCATCATTAAATAATCTTCGCATCCCTCGATGGGTTTCTAGTACTCTTCCAAGTATTATAGAACTGCACACCTTTACAGACGCTTCCGAACGGGCCTATGGAGCTTGTGTCTATGTCAGATCAATCAGCACTAGTGGTTCAGTTTTCGTACATCTACTAGTATCAAAAAATAAAGTGGCTCCTCTTAAACCGATTACAATACCACGCTTGGAGCTCTGTGGTGCTTTATTAGGTACAAGACTATATACAAAAGTTCGTGAATCCCTTACCTTAAACATTAACAAATCATTTTTTGGACCGACTCCACGATCGTACTAGGTTGGCTGAACACTTCTCCAAATCGGCTTAAGACTTTTGTACGCAATAGGGTTGGTGAAATACAACACAGGACAATAGGGTGTCAGTGGAGCTATGTGCCTTCGAAAGAGAACCCTGCCGACTTAGTTTCTCGCGGGGTGAAGGCTGATCATATCAGCGACAGTGCCTTGTGGTGGAGCGGGCCTACTTACTTACATCACACACACATGAATATACCAAAAATAACAAACTCACAATCACAAAATTTACCAGAAACTACTCTATATACACAAACACGTTCAAACGATTTAAACACACCTTCAGATAACGTTATTTCTACTCTAATTCACTCAAAATCTAATTTACTTAAATTAATCAGAATTGTAGCATATATACAAAGATTTATTTATAATTGTCGTAATCCTCAGAATAAAATACATAATTTGTTCACACTAACAGAACTCAAATCTTCTGAACAGACTATTCTTAGAGTATCACAACAAGAAATGTTTCCAGTTGATTACAACATAATCAAATCAGGACTATCCCTTTCTAAAAAGAGTAGATTAATTTCACTCTCGGCTTTCATGGATGAAAATGGCTTGGTGCGTGTTGGTGGACGTCTCAACAATTCTCACTACAGTTATGATGTCAAACATCCAATATTGCTATGTAGTAAATCATATTACAGTTATTATCTTTCAAAAAATGCATTTAAATCTGTTTCACGCAGCCCCACAGTTATTATTATCGCATATAAGGCAAACCTATTGGCCTCTAGGAGGACGAAACCTTGCGAAAATTATAGTACATAAGTGTGTTCGATGTTTTAGATTTAAATCAAAACCCATTCAGCCTATTATGTCAGATTTACCGGGTCATCGAACTAATCTTAAATACCCATTTTTACATACAGGCATGATTACGCCGGGCCAGTGCTGATTGTAGATCGTAAGGGCAGAGGTGCCAGGCTAATTAAGTCTTATATTTGTATTTTTGTTTGTTTTGCAGTCAAAGCCCTGCACCTGGAGCTGGTTGGTGATCTTACAAAAGAAGCCTTTTTAGCAGCATTACATAGATTTATGGCTCGTCGCGGTAAACCTCAGTTTATTTATTCCGACAATGGGACAACTTTTGTAGGAGCTTGTAACGAAATCACAAGTTTCATTAATAATCATTCTATAGATATTCAGACAGATTTGCATAATCAGGGTATAGAATTTAAAACCATTCCGCCTTATTCACCACACTTCGGCGGTCTGTGGGAGGCCGCAGTTAAATCTGTAAAATTTCATTTACGTCGTGTTCTATCGTTAACGCATTTAACTTATGAGGAAATGTCCACATGCTTGGTCCAGATAGAGGCTGTTCTGAATTCCAGACCTCTGACACCTCTATCATCAGACCCTCAAGATCTCACCTGTCTTACACCCTCTCATTTCCTTATCGGACGCTCGCTCTTATCCATACCTCAACCTCAGTTGATTGACGTCAATATCAACCGTCTGCAGCGCTTCCAAAGGGTTCAGAAAATTCAGCAACATTTTTGGCAACGTTACTCAAACGAATATGTATCTCTTCTGCAGCAGAAACTCAAGTGGCCTTCATCTAATGGTGAACTTCAGCTGGGATCCTTAGTCCTGATCAAGGATAAGAGTCAACCACCTCTACTCTGGCTATTGGGTAGAGTTATCAAGATCCATCCAGGAAAGGACAACATAGTTCGAGTTTGCGACATCAAGACCAGGAAGGGTGTCATTCAGAGAGGCTACAACAACATCTGTCCTCTTCCACTTCAATGTTGAAGAAACTTCTCCCTCTTCAACCGGGGCAGTATGTTGCGTCATCAGCGCATCATCGCGGCGCGGGGGGCAGGGGACGAGAGCGCTCCCCACTGCGAAGTGCGACCACTTATCGTCCGTCCGTCCTTGCTTGTCCATGTGTATACTGTATCACATTTTTTGACCAAGTATATTTTCTATTCAGACCAGCGCCTACTTTTATTCCAAAATACATCCACAAAGACACATACGCAACACAGTGTGATTCGAAAAAAGCTGAGGCGAGTAGTCTTATTCATTATAGAACTTAATTGATTAATATCAATACCAATAATTGATAATTGTAACTTTTTAATGACATTGCTTTTGCCGAGGTTAGGATGTTATGAAACAGCTAAGCGTTATTAGACCCCCGCTACGGGCGGATATTACGCAGAGCTTTTGAAAGTAGGGGGCACGCCAGTGCTTAAGACCCTTCAGAAGCTTTTTAATTCCGGAATCGGTGATGGGCGAAACCAAAGGTGAGGAGCAATGGCGTGGTGGTGTTCTTCTTCAAGAAAGGTGATTAAACCTTTCCCTCTCTATTCAACCTATCGCAATCCACTGTTGGACATTGGTCTCATTTTGCGCAGATATTCCGGTCCTCCGTTTTTCTCATCCAGACTCACCAGCGACTTTCGCAAGTTGTCGGTCCATCGGGCCGGAGGGCGCCTACGTTACGCTTGCCAAGACGCGGTCTCCGCTCCAGAACTCGTCTGCTCAGCGCCATCGGTTTCTGCGACATCATTACCCACTGCCACTTCAGTTCGCTAATCTGCGAACTATGCCGGTAATTTTAGTTCTTTGTAATTTTACATCATTTCTGATTTTATGTATAAGAGTCTCCCAAACATAGCACGCTCCATCGCTCGTTGAGTAACTTTGAATTTCTGAACCAATCCGCAGTCAGTGTCCATGTCTCATCTGCGTATGTTGTATGGGTAGGACGTATTTCTCAAGACTTTTGTCTTAAGCGTTGCGGAATCGTCGACGTGAAGATCTGATGTAACTTGCCTGATGCCGCCCAGCCCAAATGAATCCTCCTACTAGCTTCCCTTCCGAAATTGTGCCGGTCAAGTTTTAGCCAAGTAAACTTATTCTTGGACAATCTGAGAAGACGCCACTGACGCTTATCAGAAACGCTACCGGTCTATAATTCTTCAAGAGAGCTTTATCACCCTTCTTAAGAACGCTTGTGGACCACGCTTCCAGTGTAGTTCCCAGGTAGATGACGGCATTAAAAGACTCACCTAATGTCCTAAGGATGGGTTGTCCACCGGTGTTTAGGAGTTTTGTCGTAATACCGTCATCCCACGGGCCCTTTCATTTCTCAGTTGGCTTCAGTGCTGCACTAATTTCGCTAACGTCAACATCCGGCATATCCTACGTACAATGGTGCCTTAGTAGGGCACGTAGATCTTCGCTGTCTTCGGTCTGTACTGATGAGCGCTCGACAAATCCATAGAATTTCTCAACCTCTTCCAGATCTGTTGGCGTAATGTGAGTTGGCCATCTGCTATATTAAGCTTCACCAGAATGCTCCTTCCAAGTGGGTTTTGGAAAACTTTGGGCCCCCTGTTCTCCTTAATAAGGTCCTTAATTAACCTTGTATTGAAAAAGTAGAATTCTCTGCGAACGAGTTTTCGTATCCGCTTGGAGAGAGCCTAATATTCCGGGTATGATAAGTTAAAGTCAAAAATTCAGTTATTTAAATTAGGCTTACAAAAAGCACTTATGAACGACAAAAATATACAAAAATTACATTACAAAAAAACAAATTTATTTCTTTGAAACTGTTCTTTAAGAGAGTCACGTGGTCTAAGTGTAGATAAAAGCTCTTTTGTAGCACAATATTGTATCATGTCGGCAGCCATACCCCACAACGGTAGACCATACGACATTACATTAAAAAATGACTAAAATAAACTAATCTTGCCGTTTTTTACATCTGTTACGAGTTATCTTAGATATTAAAAGCTTTATGAAGAATTAACGACCCATTACGATATTGTGCCACATCTTCAAGTTATTCTCCAGAGTCATTATTCCGTTCTCGCGCATATGTTGACGATTTCCAGCCCTCCGAACAAGCCGGGTTCCTCAAAGGCTTCAGCACCATAGACTACATATTACATACGCTGTGGCAGGTTATACAAAGAGCGAGGTTAACTGACCATTATGTTTGGCGTTTGTGGACTATGAGAAAGCCTTCGATTCGATCGAGACTTGGGCTGTGTTTCATTCCCTCCAACGGTGCCTGACTGACTACTGCTATATCGAATTGTTGAGATGTTTGTACGAGAGCGCTACTTATGTCAGGCCGGTACATGAAGAGCTTACCATTGGCTTATCATTGCACCGAGGAGTAAGACAAGATTTAATATCTCTGAAACTGATCACAGCTGCGTAAAAAGTTGCAGCTTTGTCCAAATGTCAATCAATTTGAGGACCTATTATATAATATTAGTGAAATAATATAGGATGATAAAGGTAAAAATAAATAAAAGAGGGCGGGGGCGGCATTTCTAAATTTTTGCCCCACCCAAAAAAAATTGAAGATCCGGCGCTGACTACATTGAGCTAGACTAACATCTCAGGTACGATGATAAAATGATAGAGCAATATTTATGTCAATATTTATTACATAATCACTATTCTCATTACAATCAAAGTCCATCGCGATAACGTCACTCCAATGAAACAACTAAGTTAAAACAACTGACTGAAAAATGACATCACATTAAAAAAAATCACTTGACATTTATTTTTAAAGAACAGTGCTGTTGGAAGACACTGGCATATTGTTAATCACTTGCTCGATTACACAATACATAATGAAATATAAAAATAGCTTAATAGTAAAGTATGTTTAAATCTATAAAACAATAATTATTATAAAAATGAAAATGAATGTACAATTCTTGACCAAACCTACTCCTGTCTCGATAGTTCCGTTCTCGTAAACATTCAAAAACATTGGGTATAAAAATAAATGATTTCAAAATTTTTAGTTTTCTTGAAAGCAATAACAATGATCTAACATTTTATATTACAATATGATTTAATGCAATATATTGTAGGCAAATTATTTTAAAGACTATGTTCACCTGAGAAACATAATTCGTGACCCTATACGACTAGTAAGAAATGCAAGTAAAATATTTTTGTACATTTTTCACTTATTAATAAGATAACACCAGATAAAAATAAGAGACACAACTCTATTAACGGAGATATGACTTAGATGTTAACATTCATAATTATAACATTTGAGTTATTTTTCACATAACTTTATACACAGTTTTCAAAGCATTTATAATTACACAAACTAAGACGACGTAAGGCGTCAAATATCAAGTAAGGCTTGATATACTGATTTTGTATTTAGATTAGCACAGCTAGTCTTAGTTACATACGATATAAAATACACACTTTAATATGGGCATGCTATATTGCGTTAGCAAAATTACATATTAAATAGCCAAATAATCTACAACATGATTCAATAATGAAGTGTACAAAATAACTGTCAAAATATACTTAAGGTAAAGCTGCCAACGACGTGTTACAATATTCACGATTTTTAGTAAAGTTCCTATTGATTTTTTGTGTTTCATATGAGATCGCACGTTTCTTGTTTACAAACGTTAACATAGACCAAAAGCTTGAGAATGATATGATTGTTTTATTAATTATATTAGTTATATTGTAATTCCTGATTGCATTATATATATTTATTGCGCATAATACAAATGATTTAAAAGTTGTAACATTAGCTAATTTTACACAGAAACATGCATAACGTTTATATTCTTTGCTTGAGGCACGAAACTTGAGTGAATTTAATCAATATTATCTTTATTTTCAAGTAAAATTTGAAATTTATATTGAATTATCCAAGATTTATATTATTTGATGTGGGAAGCATTGACTTTTTGGGAAGACCATGTATAATTCTAAACTTATTTTATTAATGAGATCACTTTTCATTTGGCATTTAGGATTTAACTTTTATCAAGTGTAGCAAAAACGAAATTTTATTAAAACACGTATCTTTTAATAAGAGTAATTGCTTCCCGACCCTTAACAAATTAAACTTTCGAATATGTTAATAGGGCATACAAGTTCGTGTTATCTATGTTATTTATTATAAACGCGTACAGACTTTAAACATACCTTATGTTCTAAATTGACCTTCATTGACAGTATGTTCAATAATTCAAAATGTTTATTTTTTTTAGTAAATTTGTACATAATATTATGTATTCAAATGTCCATGTACTACTTACTTGTCACAGACATACTTCAATGTTTGTAAATAAACACGTTATACCATTAAATATTTTTGGTAAACTGTTTATTTTATATTTTTTTAAACATTTCATAGCCTCTCGCTTACATTCTACATTTAATGGTACTAATACATTTTATGACGCTTTAACGTCACCAATTTTTGTATGTCATAAATTTTGTAAAAAAAATAAATTGCACAAGATAGTTTTATACAAAACTTCAATGACACAGTTGACTGTGTTTTGAGAGTACCTAATCTCACATTCATTGAGAGTTCTAAAATTACGATCGCTGCCATAAGTTCATTATGATATATATCATATTATGTCATACGGAGTTAGGGTCACTGTAATCACATTACGAAAGCACCAATATGCGGTCGTCGATTTGCCTCGAACGGATGAAAACATCACGCACAACTCGCCGAGATACAAGCAGTATGGTGTGAGGGGTAGGAGTTTTGGTAAGAGTAACGTTTTTGAGGGGCTTTACTGGGCAGCTAGATCTGCGTCGAGAATCTTGGTTGTCGAGGTAGTTTCGAACAGTCGCCGTGACAGAGCGAGCCAGCGCTTTATACTGCAGCGATGTCCTGGGCTCCTCCTGCCATAAACAACGCTTATTACATAGAGATTTATACCAGGAAAAGATTTATACATCTTAAGCTGAATATATTCAAATATTCAGGTTGCATTTTGCGGCTTCTGTAGCACCAGCAAAAACTCGATAGCCATGCCACTTCTTTAAACCTTGTACACAATATTGGATTGTGCATGTACTTAGTTTATATATCTAGGTATTCCCACTATATTCCCTCAAAAGATGAAATAATTTTTCGAGAGATGATGGAAGTAGACAGTCGTCTTACCGTATCGCGATTTATTCCATAGAATTTGTTTTTATTAAAAGATTTTTTTTTTTTATAATATAATAGGCAAACGAGCAAACGGCTCATCTGATGGTAAATGTCACCGCCGCCCATGTACATTTGCAATACCAGAGGGCACTGAAATGCGTTGCCGGCCTTTCAGCAGGAATACGCTCTTTTTTGAAGGTCGCCGGTCGTATGCTCAGGAAATATCTCCGCAGAAACTGTTCCACAATTTCGTCGTTCGTGGCAAGATTTTGCGGACATTCAAAAGAAGTCACAACAAAAAGCAAACTACATAATTCAATTATCATAATCATGCTAAATCATATCAATTTCTATTTTAGACTGTAAACAGTTACGAGTTAAAAACATTATACTTATATTATAGATTCATACTATAAAACATTGTATATTTTTTGTCAAATTAGATACTTATTTTTTCTCTAAGTTATCACGCGCACGCTCGATACGTCTGACCAACACAGAAGCAGTGTTGAAGGAAATTAATAGTATAGGTAGTCATTATTTTAGTTTAGTTAGGTTTCTTACAACAGGTAATTTTATTAGCTACAATGCCCTCTTCCCAGAACACAGAAGTGCGAAACACTTATATTTTTCACGGGACGAAATCTAGCACCGGGTGGTAACTAACTAGAAGGTTCAGTATCGAGTCTACCACTTTGGTCGAGTAATACAATGGATTTTGCTACCCAAACAAATATATACCGCCTTATCGTCACCATCAAGTGAGAAGATGAACAATGTTCAGTTCAAAATTGAAAAAGAAAAGAAACTTACGTCATCATCGAGATCATTGTGTGTGTGGCGTTCGATGGGGAAGTTGGGCATGTTTATTGGCAGCGACCGCGCTATGTCGACAGCACCACCTCCGCGAGGCCGCGAGATTTGTATGCCTTCGTCGTTGCTGCCCTCTGCTAAAAAAAACAAACAATTCTTACGCTCTTCAGTATTTTAAAATTATCGATAATTAATTATCATCATTACAGACTAAGGCCGTATTCTAGAACGAGACTCAACGTTGATCTTTACTTAAATTGAGCTAGAAAGGAATGGCGTTATTTAAAAGAAATATTTATCGTATAGAGCGCATTCCTTTTCCAACTATTCAAGTAAATATCAACGCTCGACGTTCTATAATACGGACCACTACTAAATGAAGGTCTCTACATATGACTTCAATGTATTAATTTGATTTGTTTTGTATTAGTTGCAACCATGTATTTAATTTTTTTTCGATGTTGTGTGTCTGATACAAATAAAGAAATTATCTATCTATCTATGTAGACTAACTCCTAGTAGTCGACATCATTTGGCTCCTTGCTACCTTAACTTGGGGTTTACTGTAATATCTTAAGACAGTATAACAATAATAATACTTCACCATTTTTGGTACAAAAATGCTGACGTATCATTATAATAATACTGTTTTAAGAGATGGCGGAAACCCCCTAGGTCATCATTCCATATGGATGATGATAAGCCTGTTTCATTGTCCTATACGTGAACACTATTCAAGAAACTGAACACTGCATTTACTAGCAAAATTGTGATAATTTTTTCTATATTTAAAAATTTTACTTACCATCAGAATCATAATATTCTTGGTCAGAGCCCATATTGTTGCGTGAATCCATGCCCTCTAAATCGAAAAGATCCTCAGCATCTAAGGAGTCTTCCTCCGGAGGGTAATTTCGTGTAGGCTGAAATTTTGTCCACAATTTACTTTAGTTGTTGCAATTGTCAATTTTGATCTAAATAATTTAATTTAAATTAAAACCAATAATATATACAACATAGTTGTGACATATAGGAACATCAGAAATCAATCTATAAATACCTTAGTGTTGTGTAAAAGTTTTTTGGCATCTTTGAAAGAAGACAGTCTTCTTCTTTGTAAGGGTGGCAGCTGAGGGGATGGAGGGCCGTTGTCGAGACTGGGGTCATGTTTTCGGCCAACACTTTCAACATTGCTACGTGCTTTACTTATAATACTGTGAAACAAAACGAAATTTCTAAATATGAACAATGATTATACTGAGTTGTTGCATTCCATGGTGGTCAATCACTTGTAATATAATCAAATTTTAAGAAAGTACACTAAATAACTATAACAAAGAATATAATATCATTGCAAAATCAGCAGAAAAATCATATTTTATTTATTAGTTATTTTTTGTAAAGTAATAAAACTATAATTGCTAAAAAAATACATAAGATTACCTAGCTAAAATTTTATGATCTCTCTGTGCCTTTTCTCTGTAAGCCTCATATTCAGCATACTTCTGATCCCTAAATTGTCTCACAGAATCTTCAACTGCTTCCAGTTGTGATTGTAGAGTTTGGTGTAGTTGTTTACTTAGGCTGCCAACAACCTGCTGTGATGCCCATGGCTTATTTTCACTTACAATTAGATTGTTTGTGTCTATGTTTTCTTTCATTTCAATATCACTTGTCAATTCAGGTATGAGCAGGTTGAAAACAGCAGAAAAATTGCTTGATTTCTTTAAACTGTTCACTTGTTCCAGAGTAGTCTGTAAGAAAATTAAAAGTTTTAGGCAGTGTAGATGATAATAATGAATAACATTGTTATTTGAAGTTTTCACCTATCAATTAACATAGCAGTTACAGGATCTTGTAACATACATATATCTTTTATTAGATAAATTTCAATGAAATTTTAAAAGATTTATAGCTGATGCTATTAAATTTGTTAATTTTGATTCTAAATGCACACACACGAGATCAAATGCAAAAATATTACAATTTTTAAAGTTCAACCATATAAATAAGTTTCTTTAAGGTATTTAATACAGTTTATATTAATTCAATTTTAAAGTTTGGTTTATGGCATTAAACATTTATAATGCATCTTATTACCATTCCAGTGAGCTTTTTTACTTATATTTATAAATATTATTTGTGTAAATTGAATTTTATTTTTTTATTTATTTATTTAGAAACTTAGTTTAGTTAGCTACATAGCTAAGCTATATATACATATAAGAAGCACCAATATGATAAAGATTATAAAATTGAGTGACCTGACATGATTTGGGAATAAAGGCCATGCCATTTATTTTTCCACAAAGTTCAGCATGTGTGGTTTGCCCACAAGCAAGGCAGGAGTGCAGTGTCCAGCGACCAACAATGCGTTGGCCAACCAGAGCTTGCTGGACTATGGTTTTCTTCAAAGCATTTGCAGGACATGCCAGTAATTTCTGGAACAACACATTCAATATAATTAAACTAGGGAAAAAAGTAGACTTACAAGTGTACAAAATCATTCAAGTAAAACTTGAATAATTTTTCAAAATAATATTAATATTCAGAAATATTTTACTAAAGTGAAATAAAATATTTTTCAAAATAAACAAAAGTAGATAACAAAAATACTGATGATCTAATCAAATAAGGTTTAGATTATAATAGCAAGAGCTATAAACGAACTCTGATAAAAATAGGGTCTACAAGCATACAAAAATCGTTTCTAAATCCGCATACCAGTAAACCAGATACTAAAATAACCTATTTACAAACACAAATAATTAGGTGGTGCGCCGAACGCACATGTATTGAGCTATTTATACCTACTGTTATAAAGATGACTTGTTCAAGAGAAAAATACTTAAGTTTTATTGATTATTTTAAAGCTAGCAGGAGCCTGCATATATACATAAACTACATCAAGGTCAAGACATGTTTACCGACTATACCTCGCTGAAAAAAATATCCCTTTGTTCCGTAGTAGTTAACTCCAGACTTCCGATATCAACGTTATCCTCAATTTTTTCACTTTCCAGAGTTACATTTAAACATTTACAAACACAGAGAGCCATAGCGACTGAAACTTAAGGGTATTTAAGTCCAAAACAATGTAAAAAACACGCAACAATCTTATAAATTGAACAGCTATAGATTTAGGTACACAAAGTAGATTCACCTCATATATTTATTTATATTATCTACCACTAAACTTCACCAAAACTTGTTTGGCTTTGTCTTACCCTATAAAATAGAGAAGATAGCAGATAGCAACCTGTCATTTCCTAGTAATTGTTATGGGAAAAGTGACGTTTACTTGACCAATGACGGTTGAGCTTAGTTTTTCTTCAAGGCTGGTTCTCATTGGGTATTTGCTTTTTGCACAGCTCAAATTTTATATATTTTTTCCTTTGGCAATATTGTCAGCCAAACTTTAAAAAAATCAGCTGTCATCGTACTGTCAATATTAGTGTCAGTTGTCAAAATATCATGCCGCAGTTTTTTTAAATTTTCCTGTACTTATTCACTTACGTGGCAAATCCAATGAAATTTCACTTAGCAAACGTTTCTGATAGAACTTACAAAAGTGTTAAACGTGTGTATTTCCATGAAGTAGTGACTTATTTAGTCTGTATTGGGAGGTTATAACATTAACTTGGTGTTCAAAAATGTCTAAAAGGACTTTACCAGTTTGGTCTCCACCACCAGGGCAGACAAAAAGATAGTCTTAAAGTTGTACAATAGTTTGACGAGGCAAAAAGAAGAGTTTGTTTGTGCTAATGGAAGAAGAGTCAACTGGTACAGCTGTGGCCCTACCGTTTATGATGCTTCCCACATGGGCCATGCAAGGTATAGTTCCATCAGAAATATTGAATTTTGACTGCAGTTGTAATTTTGATTTTGTTTAACATGAGCTTATTTTTCATTATACCTAATATACATTTCCAGGTCATATATTTCCTTTGATATTCTAAGAAGAATTATGTCCAATTATTTTGGATATGATATCTTGTATGTTATGAATATAACAGATATTGATGACAAAATTATTAAAAGAGCTAGGCAGAATTATTTGTATGAGAAATATTTGGAAGAACACAGGGATCTTAATGGTGCCATAGATGATGCATTACATGTTATAGATTATTATGAGCAAGTTGTCAGAAGTACTGTTGACCTAGATAAGAAGAATATCATGCAGAAAATGCTGGACAAGTAAGTATCAACATAGTTGTTTTGATTATATCACACCATTTGCCATCTACTGAAATGAAATCTCCATATTTTTTGTATGAACTCTGGTTAAATAAAAGTTCTAAATCTGACTGAAAAATGTTTCACTGTGTTTATTTATATATACCACCAGTAGCTGAACTCCAGACTTGTGAAATATCTGTTTTTAACTGTCTGATACTAAAGTCTTTTTATTAGTGTTGCAGCAGCAGTGAAGCTACTACAGTTAGCCGTAAAAGAAAATAATGAAGAGAAAATAAATGCAGCCAAAAGTGAAATGTTAAAAGTCAGCCAAGGATCCTATATCAGAGTGGCTTGACCACAAGTATGGAGCTACTATTACAGACAATGCAATTTTTACTGCATTACCCAGGTACTGGGAAAATGAATTTCATAAAGATATGAAAGCATTAAATGTAAGTTTTAATACTCATATTATATAATGATATTATTTCAATATATCAATTAATGTAAAATTTAGTTAGTTACGCTTTAATAAAAAAAAATCAATTGTGCTTATTAGTGTTATGAATAAGGGACTGTTAATATTGATTAAAACACAATAATGCAATAAAGTAAACACTTTTCAGGTGCTTCCACCAGATGTATTAACTAGGGTTAGTGAATATGTTCCACAAATTGTTAAATTTATTGAGAAAATAATAGATAACGGTTTAGCATATGAATCAAATGGGTCTGTTTATTTCAATGTCAGTGAATTTGACAAAAGGGACAAACATCATTATGCGAGGCTAGTGCCTGAAGCTTATGGAGACACAAAGTCATTACAAGAAGGAGAAGGTAACATTTTAATGATACATATATGTTTTGAAGTTCATCAATATTGTTTGGGCTCTGTTCATGCATGTATCTTGCTTAAGAGCGGACCAGGCACCAGTAAGCCGCCCTTTTAACCAGTCAGATTACTAACTTGACTTGTTTGCTGGTCAGTACTAACATTTGTGTGCATGAATGTATCAGTTTGTATTGGTCTGGGTATTTCCTATGTATAATATGTATGTATTTACAAAAAAATATACATATAAGTATGTTTAGCCATTGTTTAGTACCCATATTACAGGCTAAATTCCACGTTTTTGTTCCACAGTGGATGTTATGGGTGGTAGAAATAAAATTTCGAATATATTACAAATAATGTATTTTTTTTTCATATGAAATTATTGGCAAAACACAAACGCTTTTCAAATCAGTGATAAGATTTCACATTAATGAAATCATAATTCATTATTCCATAGTAAATTACCATAACCATCAATAATCTTTTCATATAATATTTACACTTACTTCACCTTCTTTTTAAATGACATGGACTTAAAGTTGGTTATGTTACTTTTATTTTGTTACATGAAAAAAAAATGAATTAACTACCTAACTAGTAAGTGATGTTACAACTCTAGAAAATTGCCATCTTAACATGTTGTTTTAAATTTTAATAATTAATAAATATCCACTGACCTTCACACAGTGCCATCTAGTCCCAAACTAAGCATTGGCCTGTAATATGAATAAAATAATAAAACATGGATACTAAACAATTGATAAACATACTTTTATACGTTTTTTAAATACATACATATTACACATAGAAACACCAGACCAATACAAACAGATGGGTCGTAATTTATAGCTTCAATTTTTGTATTATTAGAGGTGGTGTCTTAAAGGTGGAGACACAAATTTATGTGACCTTCTACAGGTGATTTGAGTGACGACACAGCTGAGAAACGGTCTGCGAATGATTTTGCACTTTGGAAGCGGAGCAAAGCGGGCGAGCCGTCATGGCAGTCCCCATGGGGGGCAGGCCGCCCCGGTTGGCACATTGAGTGCTCCGCGATGGCGTCGGATATATGTGGAAGCAAGTTGGATATCCACACTGGTGGGGTAGACTTAAAGTTTCCACATCACGACAATGAATTGGCACAGAGTGAAGTGAGTTTCAAAGAGTGATTTTAACTTTAAAAAATTAATTTTTCAATTATTACCTTAAATATAAAATCGGCATAAAAATTGAACTTCCACTATCAGGTCATAAAATGTTCCCACCGAGGGGCACAAGCCTACCCGTATAGGGTGGTTAGGTCTTAGTCGTCCACGCGGGCCCAGTGCGGATTGGCCGACTTTACGAACAACCTTTGAATTTCTTCAGCGTAAGGCGTGCGCAGGTTTACTTACGTTGTTTTCCTTCACCGTAAGGGCGTCGGATTTGAACCTCAGCCTTCCCGGTAGGAGACCAACAGTCCACAACATTGAGCCACCGAAAAAATTATTAAAATTATATCCTCAATAGTATTACACTAGGTTATCAAGTGTTTTATGAAAAAGCCAAATATGAAACTAATTCAAATCAGATATAATTTCAAATAATAAAAAAAATGTTTTCTGGTTCTAGGCACACTTTGACCAGCCCGGTTGGGTGAACTACTTCCTGCATACGGGGCACCTCACTATCGCCGGCTGTAAGATGTCGAAATCCCTGAAGAATTTCGTCACCATCTCTGATGCATTAAGAGCCATACGGCTCGGCAGTTGCGATTTGCATTCCTGCTCCATGGATGGAAGGAAACTTTGGATTACTCCCCAAACACCATGGAAATGGCCATATCCACTGAAAAGATGTTCAATGTGTGTTTTTAATTTCAAATAAAATACGTAACCACTTTTGGACACTTCACACATACCTTTTAAATTGTAGCCTTTTTATTCTGATATATACGTTATATTATTGGCAAGTTTCATTAAAACCCATTTATTCGTTTTTGCGTTAAAGAGTAACCAACATCCATGCTTACAAACTTTCGCGTTTATAATACTAGTAGTATTATTCTAAACCTGATCCAAAAAATTAATTTGGATTTGTTCCATATGTTCCTAACATGACCCGATGTATTGTTTATATAGAATAAATGCTCATTTGAATTTCGTCTAATAAGACTAAGTAGATTGTTTTTAAATTCGATGTGATCTCTTTAGGAAACTTTGTGGTGTCTGTTTCTAGGAATATTTCTTAACGGTGAAAGACGCACTACGCAGTGGCTACGATGAAGGTTGTGGCGGCACGTGGGATCCTGAGGAACAACAGCTTTCCCAGAAACTGAGTTTGGCTAAGGAACAAGTACACGCTGCGTTATGTGGTGAGTTGATAATATGTAGAATATGTCGGGGCTCAAATCCTATAATCCTAGCGCCTAAGTAATAAAAGTGAATAAAAATATCAGTATAAATTATTATTTACATACAAATACTAATTTCTTTTGGTTATCATAAATTTTACACGCGGAAATTCACACAAACCTTTAACACAATAAAACCTATTTTAGGACGAAAAAGCTAAGTCTAACCTAACATGTTCTGTTAAGCCTTGTCTGTTATGGCATCTCCAGGAGACTTCTGATAAAAGAAAAAAAATCCATTTTGTCGTGATTTGTCACATTTTTTATGAATTTTTCATATCCTTCTTACAAGTATAATTTAAATGTGTTTATTTTTAAAACATTATGAACTTTTTTGTCTCAGACAACATGGACACACGCGCCGCGTTGGATGCATTGCGCGAGATAGTGGGCGCAACTCACTCGTACCTCCGGGCAACAAGTGCAAGGCATTCGCCAATACTAGCCAGCGCCGCGCGTTACGTCACTGATATACTACACGTGTTCGGCGCCGTGGACGGCCCGCGAGGCGGCATCGGTTTCCCCGTCGGCGATGCTGGTGACGTCACGGTGAGACACACCACTATGCACATGTCCCGCTCTACGTATTCGATATGTAAATTACGAGGAATGCTGCACTTATCGATTTTTTGTGTTTTAAATATTCTTAATTCTTATTTGTACTTTGTATTTTTAATTTGCTTTCTATAACATGTTATATATTTTTTTGTTTTAGTACATAAGTTAAATATTCAGGGTTTGGTTTCTATTAATACTTATGTGACGTCAATTCCTGCTTATGGTCCCGTCAGAATATCGGTGTTGTTGCGGCGTGTGTCTGTGACAGGCGCTGTTTCAACTCATGCCGAGGCGGGGCCTTTTGACCTTTTTGTGTTAATTTTTTCTTTTTTTTTAAATACTATTTTTATACTTATAAGATTTGTTGTTATTTGTGAAATCTGTTTTAAAAAGGGTAAATGTATTTTCTTTCTTCTTTCACTTGTTCGGACCATAGACGGCCCCGGCGAAGGGGGCTCCTACTTCGACTTCACCGTCAATGACGCTAAAACGTCACGGTAAATCACGACGCTTTGCACATTGGACACGCCGACTGCTACTTTACCGACGTGCTGCTCTTATCGGGACCGGTGACGTGGATGGTAGACCGGTAATCGACGGTAACTTAGATTTCGGTTAGAGATAGGTTTCTGTACACCACGCCGCTCAATAATAACGCTGCAATACCACGCGTTTCTAGTCGCATAATGCATAAACGATCAACGCGTAGTTTTGATGATTTTATGTCTTAGGTTCTTATGTTGTGTATTTAGTCTCAAATTACAATAATTTGTTTGTTCAGTTCGAGTCGCGCGTGATGCCGTACCTGGAGGCTTTGGGGATGTTCCGCGCGGAAGTGCGCACGGCAGCGCGCGAGGCGGGCGCCGGTCAAGTGCTGGCGCTGTGCGACGCGCTGCGCGACCACGTGCTGCCGCCGCTGGGCGTGCGCCTCGAGGACAAGCCCGGTACGTAGTGCGCGCGTGACGTCACGCGGCTGGCGCTGCGCGACCACGTGCTGCCGCCGCTGGGCGTGCGCCTCGAGGACAAGCCCGGTACGTAGTGCGCGCGTGACGTCACGCGGCTGGCGCTGCGCGACCACGTGCTGCCGCCGCTGGGCGTGCGCCTCGAGGACAAGCCCGGTACGTAGTGCGCGTGACGTCACGCGGCTGGCGCTGCGCGACCACGTGCTGCCGCCGCTGGGCGTGCGCCTCGAGGACAAGCCCGGTACGTAGTACGCGCGTGACGTCACGCGGCTGGCGCTGCGCGACCACGTGCTGCCGCCGCTGGGCGTGCGCCTCGAGGACAAGCCCGGTACGTAGTGCGCGCGTGACGTCACGCGCTGGCGCTGCGCGACCACGTGCTGCCGCCGCTGGGCGTGCGCCTCGAGGACAAGCCCTGTACGTAGTGCGCGCGTGACGTCACGCCGCTGGCTCTGCATATCTCCTGGTATTGCCGTCTTCAATATATCCAAACAATCTCCTTAGTCAATGATAATTTTTTACTGCCTAAATACGTCACTGTACACGGATATATAAGCAAGGCTTATTTATAGTAAATTACACATGCGAATATATAATATTTAATCAATAATACTATTGAAGCCATATGTTACTCATGATATTTTTTTCTAAATTTTGTAGATCGCACTGTGGTGAAGCTAGTTAGTAAAGAAGAGTTGTTGAAGGAGAGAGAAGAAAAGAAGCGACAAGAAGCAGAAAAGCTCAAGAAAAAGCAAGAATTACTCGAGGCGCAACGTGCCAAAGAGGAACAGAAAAAGATACCGCCCTCGGAGTTATTCAAGAAGGAAACCGACAAGTATTCCAAGTTCGATAATACGGTAAGATAAATACATTTTGTAAATTAACTTATTAGTCATGTATAACAGGTAAATTATAAATATA
The DNA here is from genome assembly GCA_019425675.1 of Leucinodes orbonalis. Lineage (NCBI taxonomy): Eukaryota > Metazoa > Arthropoda > Insecta > Lepidoptera > Crambidae > Leucinodes > Leucinodes orbonalis. The sequence goes on along the minus strand of PQWD01005178.1, from coordinate 18,870 downwards.
CTTCCGTGATTAAAAATTTTTTGGGGTTTTCTAGAAAAATGTTTTATTGAATTTAACACAAAGCTTCATAGCGTGGGACATTACAATTTAGTTAAGTGAAAGTATTTTGTTTTAATGTTTGATGTTATGTGTTATCTGTCTGTTTATCTAGTTAATTTTTTTATATATAAAAAAATACGTGCCTCGTTTTTCCGTGATAGACTCAGTAGCTTACTACTGAACCATTTTTATTATAATTTTATATTTTGTGTGGTTTATGATCCCAATGTTTATAAAATAAAATAAATGATTTATCATATTAAATTCCTACTAAATAAAACCTCAACAAATAAAGTGAGTGAACGAACGGCAACTTGAAACTGACCATACTTCATACTATCATCATAATGTCAATTATAAACAAGCACTGCTTATATCGCAGCATAAACAAGCACTGAATAATAGTTTTTAAGTGTTTCCGTTGAAAGATGGTAATTATTATTCATTTTCAATTATTTGTTGTTATTGGTAAGAGAATGCCACCTGGGGCGCTTCAAAATATCGGTAATCTTACCGATATAAAAGACGTTACGAAATCCACCAAGTCAGCTAGTAAATAAATAAATTCCATCATTAACAACCGCTTCTGTTCTAGGGCTTACCAACGCATGATATTGAGGGAAAGGAGCTGAGTAAGGGGCTTTTGAAAAAGCTACAGAAACTGCAACAGGCACAAGAGAAGAAATATAAAGAGTACCTAGCGTCAGTTAACGCATGATAACATGTTAACTTTAAAATCAAATAATAATGTATTATTAAAATTCATACTTTTCTACAGCACAACTAATAAAAGTCAAAGATAGACACCCTATGAAACAGTAAAGACTTCTGAATATGTTAATTTTACTATAATTCTCACGTACTAGCTATGCACAAAATCATCATTTCGTTATGTAAATTTTGCAAAGAAGGTGTTAAAATAATGCTTTCTGATCGAATTGTCTTAAACATAAAATTCTTACTCATTTCGATTTCAGTATTGATCGCATTATTTATTTTTTATATTGAAGAAGTGTATTTGTCATCTAATATAAGCTTTTCATTATTTTTTTGTGTTTTATTTTTACTTTAAATAAAACTTACCTTATACCTATAAGTTATCCTGTCATACGTTCCAAGATTATTGTAATTTGTAAAATCAATTCTCAATTTTGAATAGATATATTCATTAGCTGTATTAAAGTTCTTTGAAAGAAAGAAAGAAAGAAAGAAAGATTATTTATTCATCATTAAATTGCTTTTATGAACTATGCCACACTTATATAGAAATAAATTTTATTTTGTAATAATGCGAAACAGGTCTATTACTTCTATTCAACCTATCGCAGTAACTGCTGGACATAGCTATCCTGGTCCTCCGCTTTTCTCATATATAATGAACAAAAGTTGTCAAATTATCGTGATCTGTATGTTATACAGTTCTTTTTTAAATCCCCTTAAATTTAAGCCTTGTTTAAGTGGATACAAACAATACGATTTCGTAGAAAGTAGCTTTGCCGAAACCTGCTGAGGAATTAAAATTCCAAAACCTAATTTTATTTAAAGATAAAACATGCTTCAAAAAATTCAAAGGTTGTGCGTGAAGTCGACTAATCCGCACTGGGCCCGCGAGGACGACTAAGGCATATACACCCACGTACGGGTAGGCTCGTGCCCCTGGATGGGGACGTACCTATATGAGCTGATGTTAAAAACATTCCTTTATCAAATTAAAGATGTTAACTCTCGTATACTCTGTTATCATATAAGGAACGTTCCCGTGGCCTTCAATTATTAAAAGCATTCGAAGGAACTATTCTGTTTAACTACGTTATTATGATGGTATAGTAGATCCTATCAATAAGAGTGCAAAAAAGTTAATAAATATACTTATAAAATGGTCCTTGACATATCTGCGTCGTTTACATTTTTTTATATATATCAAGCATCTAGCCTGTATTATGGGTGCTAATCGACGGATAAACATACTTAAAGAGATAAATCTTCAAGCACACATATTTTGTATGATACATTCGAACCCGAAAGCCTCGTAGTATTTAGTATGACTTAAGCTACATGGGTTATCAAAACTTAAACGTTTATGTTACCAATCTGATCTATTCACGAATCTATCCTAGGTACAGGCCTTTCCAAAAAGCTTGGCTAGCGGAAAATTTGGTTGGCTCCCTCTCGTTGTCTCGGAGCGCAATTACATCAATGACATTGACATTGGACGGTACAGGATGCAGTCGACAGTATAAAGAGACGAGCTGCCCCAAAAATGCATATGTACCTTCCCTCCTACCCTTGGCGCTGTGTGAATGTTAGTGGATATTTATTATTTATTTATTTATTCTGTTGGCCGTAGATAGCCTCCACAGCTTCACCAGACAAGGGTTTCTCTCTCAGTAATTGAACGAAACAACGCAGACAGTGGGTTCACGCCTGTATTCTGTGAAGTAGCACTTCGGTCGGACTGGCCCATTCGTACAAAACATGGACATCTCAAACTTAAACCTCCAAATGACAAGTGTGTCGCTAACATTCTTAGGTCACTGGTGTAGATACCTACTATTAGGCGTGGGATATAATTTACCAATCAGGAGCGGTGTATTCTTGACGGTTCACTAATTTATAAAATAAAATAAAGATACATTAATTATAATATTAATACATTCACTAAGGCCCTAATGACAATGTCGTAATAAAGCTTTGTGGCGAATGCAGTTGGCTAGGTATTTTAATTTTCGCAAATTTCCTGTTGGTATTGTACCTCATGGGCAACAAAAACACAAAAAATGGTATGGTTACAAAATAATATTTCCCGGGTAACCTTATTTATCTCCAACTGCCTCCGTGCCTTTGAGACCCACAGGTGAACCTACGTTCAAATCCCACGGGGATACGTCACTTTGTACGTTTTTTTTAGTTTGGTTAGAACATTGCAGGCCTGTTCAGGCATCACCGGATTGTTCGAAAAGAAAATTGATTCCGTGCTTGGGATTCCCGGCTACAATCTTGGGATGGTAGTCTTTAACACCCAACAATCCGTACTGATCATTGAGAGCGTCGGCGGCTCATTGTGTACCTTGCGGTCTAGGGGGTGCAGGTTTAATTCCCGCCACGTATTAATGTAATTTCGAATATTCGAACGTAGAAAATCATCATGAACAAATCTGCGCACGCCTGTAAGGGGTGTCAAAGGTTGTGAGTGAAGTCGGGGAATTCGTTCTGGGCCTGCGTGGAAGACTAAGGCTTACCCTTACGGATAGGCTCATATCCCTCGGTGGGGGCGTTGAATGAGCTGATGATAAATCCGCATTGGGCTCGCGTGGTGGGTTACAACCCAATCTCCCCATAGCTAAGCCGTGCAGGAAGGCCTGTGCCCTGTAATGGGCTGTTTGAGCCTCATGATGATGATGATGATGAACCCTAAGATATATTTTTCGGTAATTGTTGTCAGTTTTGTTCGTTCAAAAAGTATTGTCGTCATTATTTACGAAGTCTATAATTATGCCATAAAACTAAATCATTGAAGTAAAAATATAATTCATCTCAGAACTTGGGCAATAAATATGATGTCTCTGCGATGAGCTTTGACAAATTAAGTTATAAAAGAGGGCTACATTGAAATCCACCTATTATCTACATTTAACTAAACATTAAAAACGAATTATTCCGGCGTCGACTACAACAATGGTGTACGCTTCAGTGAGATATTTTTAAGGGAGGCCGCCGCGTGTGCTGCGATAAAAATACATAAAAAACTTGAACAGAAGTTTAAAAAAGGTAAAAAGTGAGGTAAACAATCTGTGAGCTTTTTTGTGCTTGCGTTGTTTTGGTGGGGTGGTGCGAGTCAGCACGCGAGAAGCTCGCGCCCCGCACCATCTGCACTAACTGCTTACCACTTTACATTACCACTTTTGCAATTTATTAAGTTCCATTTTTTATAATCAGGACATTTTATTTTATAGCATCTACACAATTCGATTATTCTTCATGTAACTATGCTTTAAAAATATCTTTGATCAGTTGTGGTGGTAGAAAAACTTCTAGCAATTCAAAGGTATGTGTACCTACATAAGTCAATGTGTTGAAAATATTGAAATATTTCCTTGTATGTGCCAGTATCAGTATACAGGTATTAAAATTGTAAATGAAAATGATCTAAAGCGATTGTAGTAATGACAGGTTCTAACGTTTTCATGACAGCCTTATTCGTTTAAATGTCTTTAAATTATGAAATGAGGCAATATGCCTAATTTTTATTTCATAAAATATTTTTTTATTTATACTTGATTAAACATTCTACATTTTTATAATGTTCTACTCGACTGGAAACCAAATTCAATACTTCGAACGGACATTGCATACATAACCATTGTAAACTTATAATAACGGAAATTCCCAGTGGGACCGTTAGATTTGACTTCAATCACGATAAGTTTGAATACGATTTAAATACTTACGTTTGGTACAATCGCGCCGATCGCGGTCAGATCTAACAATTGCCAACTGTATCAAGGACGAAGGGTGGTTTCCATCTACATCGTCCCAGTAGCGGTTGACCGCCCGGCGAGATGTCAATCATTTGAATTCCGCTTCGGATTCGCTAAATGCATTTTGTAACTTTCCACATTTCGTAAAGATTTGACGATAACACAATTTCATTATAATAAAGTCACCGAAGTGAATATTTTAATTGACTAAGTTTATACATTTCGGAAGTTTTTCTTTGGTTTGGTCATGTGGAATGGGATTGGTAACGGACTAACGGTCGTACCATAGAATTGCATTTGAATGTAAATCTCAAAATGCAGATTGCGACAATTGTGACATCAAAGATAAAATCTTCATCAATACAACGTTTTAAAACTTTCATTATCAAATAAAAATGCAACTTTAAAAGATGCTACGTTTAATTGAAAGAAGATAGAAATAAATATTTGGCCAACACTGCTTTGACATCTGCCTGAGAAAATTATTCCAATATCTTGGAATGGGATTTAGTCAATGAGTCGACTCCATCATCATGTTATATTTTTACTTGTTGCTCATATTGGGGCCAAGCATAGACTTAGGTCTTCACTTCATGTTACATAACCATAACGTTTGTAGAGTCTGCGTAGCTTATTACCTTTATGAATTTCTGAACGTCGCTCAACCTTTTAGTAATTATTAAAATCCTGACTGGGTTCAAAGCAGAAAAAACAGTACACTATATTTTTAAGCATTTTTCGAACTGCAGTAGACGGAAATATCCAACACAATTCGGTATTCTCCACCATTCGCAATAAAATACCAAACCTTATTTTCATAAAAGTGCATTTTATTTTACATGTCGTTTCATTGATCACTTTTGTTTATTTGCAATATTGTATTTTTAAATACACTGAAACCAATACTTATTAGGTCAATTGATGTAAGTGTGCATTGACGTCACGTTCCTTTTTTACAGTTCATAAAAAGTGCGTCAACGATTAGTGGTGTCAAATACCCAATTGATTTTCAATTGCGTCTGGAATCCTGGCGGTTAAAAGGTATATATGCTTGACTACGTTTATTAAGTTGACCTGTTAAGTTGATCAAATTGTACTTTTTAAAAATACTTTGATTTCATTTTATTACATACAAACATTTAAAAAAAGGTACAAACACACAGAAACATAATCAATCATCTGACAATCTGGGGCCTGCAATGTTCTAACCAAACTAACACTCGCACGAAGTGATTCAAAACCGCTGCCCCTGGATAATGCAGTGATCAAAATCCAACGATTAGACTACTAGACCATGTGTAGTTATTGTATTAAACATTTGCGATTGGCATACATTGAATAAAAGCATTTTTTTTGCATTTGTTCTTCCCGTGATCACGCGCATCGCAAAATCTTGGAAAGAAAATTATAAATTTACCGTTTCATTTCCTTCCGATCCGAAGATTTGGTTTGATTCAGTTTGGATATGTTTTTGAATTTGATGGAATAAATGATCATTATTTTAACATATTTACTGCTGGACAGATCTTCCCAAATAACTTTTGCCTTGACGGATTTTACCAAGCATCCAGAAGCTTTCCCGCTATGAGCTCATTGCATCTAAAAATAAGTATTAATTAGATAAACAACTTATGTAGATAATAAATAATTACCTGCCTCCATTAAAAAATCCTCCGATAACTTCTGGTTTACTAGTAGATGTTTTCGTTTACCTAGCTCAAGTTTCTATCAGAATAAGTTTGTTGGCAAGGCAACAAACTTATTCTGATAAGTTATAGGTCGAGATCAGTCTGTCGTACGGCAAGTATCCTACTATTACCAATTAGAAGGATTAGTCAAAGATGTTGGAACCTTTGATATATCGATCTGATTTTCTATTTCAGAATCTAAAATAGATTGTCATGTGTTATTTGTGTTAGCGTTGCCCAAGAGTCCCGGGACCAATCCCTATGCAATACGAACATTTATGTGTATAAGTAAACATGTCTAGTTAAATTGGACTTTGTATTTACTCTGTATAATATCTATGATAGACATGTATAAAATGGTATATAGATATGAGTATCGGTTGTTTAGTGCTCATACTATAAGTTCCTAATCTAAAAAAGTGCTTGATTCGCTGTGTAATTATTTATTGATTTTTATTTATTTATAAATCGAATCGCAAATTAACTTAAGACCTTTTCAAAATCCATTTAAACATTATGAGTATTATGACTAACAATAAAAAATACAAACGTCTGAAGTAAATTTTCCCAAAACCCGACTTATTGCACTCTTTGTTAGGAAAGCAGTGTTGTTGTCCACAGTATCGCTCACCCGGACACCAATAGGTTTTGCACTGTAATAAAATTCATGTATTCAAGTTTAAGTTTGGCAATACCTATATAACTGCCTTTGATCATTAATCTTAGTTAAGTACGAGTACATGAACTGGAGAAAAGTCTTCTATCCGATTAAGGCTATAAGATAGGTAAGCTCCGTGTAAGAGCTCATACATAATTCAGTAGATTGTGCGTACAAGTTAAATTGACGTCTTAGCAAAATGTATTTGGATGGCAATTAAAAGTTGAATTTATGAATAATGGTGCGGGACATCTTGGGGTCTTTGGTGGCGCTCTCCGGGACGGGTGCAATTATGGCTTGTTTTTCATCGCGACCCCAGAACCAAGCGGCAGCCGCTGAAAAAAGAAACCAATTTTGCACGCTCATTAATTATTTAAATCTCATTAAACAGCCGCAAGTTTCCCTCTCTTGTTTTGTAATTTCGCGACGCTCCGTGGCTAATTCGGCTCGTTGGACAACGGGGGAATAAGAACTTAGCCCACAAAAATTACGGCCTGAATAAGTATTTCGAGAACCTAATTTTCCTTAAATTTATGGACTTATTTTTGCTAAGCGTGTCATTTTGTTATTAATGGCCAAGTCTTTATGCTTCATTCATGGATTTCACAAGTTATATAATATAAATGCTTAACTGTTGAGTCCGAACTTATAACTTAAAGTGTTAGAATATGATATGGCTGCTTAAGTATTATTGCTTAAGTTGCTACATACTAATAAGAAAATGAGCTCGTGTTGCTCATGTCTGTAAGGAAGTATGTTATTAAGCATCACAAATTCAAAGGAACCAAATAAAAAATCCATTTACAACCTTCAAAGTAATTTAGTCGAACAGGAAATTATGCGGCGTTGTTATAGGTCCTTCTTATACAGAAGTACTCATGGCACACAAACACTTGACTGTTCGCGTTGACGCTCGCTTCCGATTTGATGATAAAGTCTCTCAGGAACGTCTTGTTTCGTTGGAATATTTGGAAATTAGGAAATTAAGCGAAGCTGGAGCTTCAAAGGTGCGGAAACGCAATGGCGTGCGCTTCGGCTTCAACGTTTGTTTCTGGCACATCTGGCCTCACTCTTATCTAATAAACTGTAAAGAACATGATTAAACCTTTAATTGTTATATTTTTTATACTCCTGCATAGTTTTCTTGTGAACTTTTCATTTAAGTACTACATAAGTATTTATTTGTGATCTCGATCGTATTTGTAGTGAAATTCTTGTTTAATAGTAGAATATAAATATGTATAAGTCAAAGGTAACTGGCTGGTTGACTGACTGACTGACAGAGTGATCTATCGATGCACAGCCCAAATAACGTAGGCATTCGCTAGTAATGGATATTATTTAATGTTACCACCAAAGGGATAAAATAGGAGATGAAGCTTTGTATGAAACTTTGTCAACTTCAAACCGTTCGGATTGAGACTTTGCATGCATAAAGCTACTATGACGTAGACATCCCCTTAGAAAGTATTATGATAACATCCATGCCCTATGTGGATAAAACAGTAGAAGAAAAATAGTACTTCTTAAAGCGAGCGAAGCCGTGGCAAAAGTTCTATAATAAACATAACTTCACTAAATATAAAAAGATTTATAAGATTATTGACATGTTGAACGGTTCGAATTATCATGACACAGATTTTTTGGTCAACATTGTTAGGTTAGCTTTATAGCTATTATGACACATGACATAGATGTAAGCATATTTGCGAATACATACACACACACGCAGGCACCAACACACACACAAACACGCACGCATCAACATGCACGCACGCAACAACACACACGCACGCACGCCCGCACGTACACATACACACACTGACACACACACACACACACATATTCAAACCTTTATTAGTTTGTTATGGTTGCTTGATTGATTGACACCTTTTCCAAGTGGCAATTTTTTATCGTCAATAGGTAGCGGTTCTGGCGACAGATTGGTGCAATGGTGTCATGGAGTAGCTGGTTTTGTATCCATGTGTACTCTTTAACGGACAGGATAATAATAAAGTAATCGCAATAAATAAGACTTGGCACGTCTTTGTCTTGATTTCATTACTTTTTAGAGATAATAGAGCAGCTCCATCGAGAGTTGGCTAGTTTTTTACAGAATGTTTTTGGTGGGATATACCCTACTCATAATCTCTGTGCACGTCACTGCTGCTCACATACACAACTTACATTCCAACAAAGTTTTAATTGAAAAAGCTAGACATAAATTAGAAGAAATATAATTATAATGAGATCAAAACACTACTTATTTATAGGTATTGTTGGTGTCGAGGCCGGCCGAGTGGGGGCAGGGTGGAGATCGCTCGGCCGTGCTTTAATTGCTTTTCACTTAGCAACCGCTCATGAACACAACGCTCGTGAAAATGAAGAAAAATCATTACATCAACGTCTTTTAGGGATTGCCCAGATTTAGGACGTTCAGAGACAGCAACCTTCTTATATAACGCTTTCCCGTTTCTTGTTTTTCCAGCGCGCCTCATTTCCGGAGAGGGCCGCGGGGGCGCGGGCGCGGGTGGCGAGGGGTCTAAGTAATTTCGCTTAAGAACTCTAAACGTAATTAGTGTAGGGCGTGCAAAGGGAAGGGCTTGAACTTGGAGAGGGTTGCGGGCCGCGCCGCGCCTCGCCCGCGCGCCGTCTGAATATTTGATCGCGCTCGTCTCGCGATAATATTTGTCGGAGGAGGTTTCCGTAAACACGGACTTTCCCTACCTACTTATACTTTCCTTCATCCCTCTCTCAAAGCTGTCGTGCGCTTTTAATTGGAGCCGGTGTTATTTATAAGTAGACTCGTGATAGAATTAAAATCGCTCGCTACGACGCTCCCGAATGGTGCCTACACAAAATGTTTTCTAATGTTATTAAGTTTTGATGATTTTTCCTTTCAAGTGAAATCCTCTTTGTAAGACTTCAAACACATTTACAGCATCGCTCGCTTTCACTGATAAATAATATTAATTTCCTCTTTTCATTTTATAACCTGTTTGTAAGATACCGATCAACATATTGAAATTGTGAATCTCTTTGAGTTTTAAGCTCACATTAAAGCAGGTTCCTATGTATTCATTTAAGAATTCCTTTATTTATGATATAAATTACTTCAGAAACACAAAACAGAACGTATCCACGTAGGTAGAGAAGTTATTATTTTCTTTTGTATTAACGCTATTATTTATAATAGTTTCAATAAATAAATATGTTAGTGTATGTGACATTTCAATGATATTTGAAATCATCACCCTTGAAATGACTCTGTAAGCTGAATCAGTCGAAAGAAAGAAGATTCCATGCTTCGGAGGGTACGTTAAACCGTCGTCGGTCCCGGCTACAGTCTTAGGATAGTTGTTTTGCCATTACTCGTATCACCCACCAATCTGCACTTGGTACGCGTGGTAAGTTATGGCCCAAAATCGCCATAGTCATGATCTGTACGAAGGCCTGTCCCTGCATGGGACGTAATAGGCTGAAGATGCTGTTAGAAAGATAAGGCTCTTGACAGATATGGAAACGGCAAGATTGGTTTACTTTAGTTATTTTCATAGTGTCATGTCGGTACTTTTGTGGGGCTCGGCTGCCGACATTAATACAATATTTGTGCTACAAAAAAGAGCTATTCGTTTTATCTACAACCTTAGACCACGTGACTCTCTTAAGGAACTTTTTAAAGAAATAAATATAATGACTGTAGCATCGCAATATATTATGAAAATTTAATTTATGTTCGTAAATACTATAACACCTTTAAGAAAAATTGTGATTCACACAATTTTAATATTAGGAATAAAAACAAACTTGCTGTTCCGGACTTGAGACTACATAAAATAGGTAAATCTTTTATAGGAAGATGTATAAAGTTTTTCAATAAGGTACCGCAAAATATTGTAGAGTTGCCCTTTCATATGTTTAAAGTTAGAATCAAACAACACCTTTATAAAAAAGGGTACTACTATTGACGAATATTTATGTGATAAAAATCCGTGGTCTTAAACTGCTCAGCTATTTCAGTGTTTATGATATATTGTTACATTAAGGAATTGTTTTTAAAAAGGCAACACTGTTGAGTTTTCTTGGGTGCTTCTTTCTCAACAGGCCAAACCACTGAAGTGCTTTTTTTTCAAAGCATCAAAACTCATATTTTTAGTTTAGTATTTAAATCGTTTTTTATTATATTTTTGTATATTTCTTGACGTTCATAAGTGCTTTTTGTAAGCCTAATTTGAAATAAATGTTTTTGACTTTGACTTTGACTTTGATGATATGTTTTTTTATTTATAGATAAAGAAAAAACGGTTGTATTAATATAGCAAAATTTCCAGTAATATACGAGTATATCTACAGTCATCTATCCAGTTATATATATAATAAGGTGTACTCGACCCTTTAGCTAAATATTTGAATTTATAAGATAGGCTGAGGAGCAAAGGCAATAATTTACAAATTCAAAGGGCCTGTGAAACAAGAGAGGAAATTAGAATTTGTAATTAGTCCGGAGCAGCGCGCGGCTACTCCTACGACATTTGATTAGCAATTATGGTAATTGACTTAGAGCAGGTAAGATTTCTTCTAATTTGTTAGTTAAATTATTATCGCGACTGTCAGGACATATACAATTTATGCCGTTATTCAAATACCATTCTAATTACGCCTTATTACACATGCTACCCATACTTTCGTTTGTAAAAAACCAGGTTATTAGCCATGCTATTCATGTTTAAACAATAAATTATACACTCGTAAAAAATAGGATTCATGGTATACGAAAGAAAGATAAACAATTATTCACAAAGTGATCGTTAAGACATTCATATTAATTAATGGCACGTAGATCGTAAAACAACGTTGTTAAATCTGAAATCCGTGGCGATTGTTTTTTTTAAGCCGAATGGCTTTAATTGCCGATCGTAATGTGTTGTGCGACAATCACAAAGCGTGGGGTGACGGCAAAAAGTGCGTGCTCAGCAAGCGAGAGTCGCGTTTTTGCCCCGCACACTCGCATCACAGTGCAATTTAATTATCGGAGCGAGCTCCCGCTTTACCCTTTTGTATCTTAACCCCCGGATGAAAAAATACTCTCCCATAAAATAGAGGACGGGTACGAAAAAAGGAGCGTATGCAAATTCAGGATAAAATATAGCCCGTAAATGCCACCGTTTCTAAAAGAATATTAGAGACGTTTTTCAGTGGGTGGATGGGGGTGCTACTTTATACTTTGTCTCCTCGCGCTAAGTACTGCAGGCCCGGGTGTCCGCGCCTCGGAATCCGCTTTAATTTGCGACTGTTGTTCGACAATAAATCAACGTGCACGCTCCTTCCATGCGCCGGGAAGGTATACACATCACTTACTTCATTCATAACATTGTGCATTGCCCGCTTATTGCGGTGAGCATTGCCTATATATTAATATCAAATTTTAATTAGCACTTTATTATGTTTATGATTGTAAAAGTAGATATGATATGGTTTTGGCATTGCAATCAAATATTGTGCATTTTTTATAATTTACTTTTATTATTATTCATAATGAGCGAGTGTAATTAAAAAATATACTCTAGCAATAATTTGGACTTACAAATAGACAAAATGCGGCGCATCCATATAATAGTAGTAGAAGTGTAATTACAGGTTTTTGTGCGGTAAGATTGGAGGCTTTTTTCGTAAAGTAACGAGGGGTCACCTGAAGAGGAATGAGTTAATAGGCGTTTTAATTATTGAGGACGCGGTGCGGGGCGCGGGGAGAGGACAAGAAAGAGACAACATCAAATATTTAGCGCGTAATGCCGGCCGCTCTCTCGCTTGTAATTAAAGCGTCCTTTCCTTTTTTCAGCGGCCTGATACAATATTCAGCATGAGAAGGAAGCGCTTCGGTGGCGGGGTGGCGCCTCCATTGTATTCGCTAAGGAAGATAAATTAAAAAATATAATTACAAGGCGGCCGCCATAATTCTCGGCGGGCGGGTTAGGGGGGCAAGCGGCGGGGTGGGGATAGTGGAGAAGCGGGCGCTCCCGGAGGAGGCTTCTTAAATATTTGGGGATAGCGCGTACCTACGCATTACGTAAATTAATGACACGGATTCGAGGAAGGATGGCGCCCGCGCCCGCGTCGCTGCTGTTTGTTTTTGTTTTAATGTGCGTTGTTAACGACGTTATTAGACGCAAATTATAATACGAGAACCACTCCGAGGCGAAATCCCTCGGTCGTCACTGATTGGACTAATGACTCCTTTTATAGATATTATTATTTTGCGAATCCGACTTACGGACCGCCCGGTTCCTCCAATTTATATCATTTACGAAATATAACAGTCATTTATTAAGAGTTTATTTATCATTTTCAAGAATTGTTTATCGGTTTTCATTCCCTTGTTTAATGGTCGTTGTTTATATTTAGCTCCAGTTACGTCATTAAGTAATCACATCCCTCGATCATTTAAAAACAAGCGTAATGTATTATGCCAGTGGTGTACATACTGCTACTAATTCTTACATAGCTAGGTATATCAGTTCATAGAAGATTGTTATTGTCGTACACAAATGTAAGTTAGGTAACTCAAAAGTGAATGAGGTATATTAAACGATTTGTTAAAAGCTAACACAATTATATATAATAAGATGAAAAACAATAAATAATATTCTTATGCAGATCTACGGACTAATTCCAAATCTACTATAATATTAGTGTTATAGGTATTTGAAAATCTCTTTCCAATGAAACATGATAGCAATTAGTTCGATCTTGGATTAATTGAAAACACGCAAAATCCAATAAAATCCCTGAATCTTTTCATCAGGAAAACACGCAAAATCCAAAATAAATCCCTGAATCTTTTCCAAAGGTCAAACCAAAACTACCTGATTTTAATTACAATGGCACGAGTAATTATATGAAAATACGAGTTGGTAAAACAAGTAGAGTTTCGTTTAACTGATTTAGCTAAAATAAATGGCTATATTTTTCTTATTTAATGATTTTAATTTCATAGAAGGAACTACAGGTGAACCGTATGATCATTTGACTTCTGATTATATTACATAATAAGTAGATAAACACTGTCATAATAAATAAATATCCAATACAATGAACGCCATTTAGCCCCAAACTAAGCATCTAGCCTGTGATATGTGTACTGAACAACGGATAAACATACTTATATACCTATTTTATCCCATACATATTATGCATAGAAACACCCAGACCAGTACAAACAAAGTATCGTGCACACAAATCTTTGTGCTGCCCGTGGATCGAACCCGAAACCCTTGCTAACAGATGTCACAAACATTACATCATATGGGTCGTCGAGTATATCGAGTATCAAGACACTAGTAACGCGAGTGTGTTGTGGCGCGTGTGTCGACGGGCGGTCGGCGCAACAAGTGTCAGCATGTGCCCGCAACATATGAATCTCTAATTCCGTCATCCTCCCGCTCCTTTTACATTTACAACAGATAACGTATTCAAGATGAACTGATTGATTCCCAATGGCTCATACATTCCATGCGACACCTCTAAGAAGTTTAAGAGTAATTATATTATTATTTGTTAATTTGAGCGTGTTATCAAATTGGGTTATTGCAGTATTGTATCCATACAAGTATATTATGACAAATATATTATTGGTGTTGTATGAAAGTAGAGCAATGGAAATTGTATAATTTTTATTAATATTTGTAATTTTCTAGTTTGATGTAATTTCGTTCATTATATTATTTTAATGTTTTGCTGTTCATAATTGTAAGTTTATAGGTAATTATAATCAAATGAAATCGAATTGAAAATTAAGTAGGTACTATGACTACGAAAGCCGCTTAGGTACTGCGCGGTCCGGTAATGCGTTAAGCGGTAATTTAGACAAATTATCTTACGGTCTGACTTACATTACATTCTATTCAGGATTTTTTTATCTGGTTAAAAGTAGGTATAGCAGTATTGTTTTAAGAACTATTGCACTTAATATGTTTTTTTACTTAAGTATAAGGGTGTACCATGGTAAAGCTGTATAAAAATAACATCATCATCAGCTCATTATATGTCCCCGAGGGGCACGAGCCTATCCGTAAAGGGTGCATAGGCTTTAGTCGTCCACACGGGCCCAGTGGAGATTGGCCGTCTTTACGCACAAACTTTGAATCTCTTCGTAGGAGTGCACAGCTTTCCTTACGACGTTTTTTCACCGCAAGAGCGTCGGATTCACGTACATATAATTCCGAAAATTTTAAAATACAGGTCCGTGACGGAATTTGAACCTGCACCCTCCAGATTGAAGGGCAACAGTCCACACCATTGAACTACCGACGCTCTAAAAAATCACTGTAATTAAATTCCCTATTACCTATTACCATAAGCTATCAAATACCTAAAAGCATAAAAAAACATAGAATTATCTGTAGATGTAGATCACTGGCGAATTGGGTATTTGACACCACTAATCGTTGACGCACTTTTTATGAACTGTCAAAAAGGAACGTTTCCATATATTTTGTATGAGATTATTGATATGTAACGTCATTGCTCAGTATCAACAACTGACCTAACATTTATTGGTTTTAGTGTATTTAAAAATACAATATTGCAAATAAACAAAAGAGATCAATGAAATGACATATAAAATAAGGTGCGCTTTTATCAAAATAAGGTTTGGTATTTTATTGCGGATGGTGGAAAATACCGAATTATTTGCAACAGTGGCCACTTTGGTACCAAGTTCATGGTTAATAAAAGTAAGTCTCCGTGGTAGAACTGTCCCTGTGGTATGGTGGTTACATCGTTGAGTTGACTGCGTGACCTGGAGGTCGTGGGGTTCAAATCCCGCGGGGAAACGTCACTGTGCGATTTTTTCTAGTTTGATTAGAACATTGCAGGCTTCTCCGAAAAGAAAGATGATTCCGTGCTTCGGAGGGCACGTTAAGCCGTCAGTCCCGGGTACAATGTTAAGATGGTCGTTAACACCAGCAATCCGTATTGGGCCCGCGAGTTGGGTTATGACCCAATGTCCAAATAACTATGCTGTGTGGAAAAGCCTGTTCCATGCAGTGTGGATGTTATAGGCTGATGATGATGACGGCAATTTTGTTATCTGTTTATCCTATCATTTGTAACTTGTACATATTTGATTAATATCTGACTAGAGTATGCATAGTGAGTGAAACACATCGCAAAAACAATTAATAATTTCTATTTTTGACAAATTGCGTGCTGTTGATGACAGCAGATCGCCTATGGTTTCAAATCTGTAGAGGAAAATTGGCGAATAAATGTGGATCATTGAATATGTTGGCGATTTTTCGATTTGTTTGAACGCACAAGGTAGGTATGCACTGCTTATTTGCATATCTGCTTATTATTCTTGTAATTTTGTTGACTTTGTACAATCAATAAAACTGCTTCCACGTCAGCTGTGCTTATGTAATTAAGGCTATTTACCATATAATTTCTAGATTAAAATGTTCGCTAACGCAAAAATTGAATGTATAATATCTGAAACTCTTATCCAGACCAGAAGTAAATAAGTCTAGTAATAGTTTTTTTTTCGAAGTTCTCTTTTGTTTTTTAATTGTAGAAAGGGGTTTGGAACACCCAAAGGGCTAAAGATTTTACCTTCACTACATAATATGTCATGATTTTTGCTTGTCTCACCATTCAGTTAAGAATACATAGCAGAAAAAAACATATCTTTTATGACCTAATTATGTTACTTTCCTAACTAAGATCTTTATTATAATTTTACTAAAAATTGAAAATAGTATGTAGTAGAAATTCAAGCCTTCCAACTAAATTAACTAAAAGCCGTAAGATTTATCTAAAAGGAAACACTGTTACTACGTCTAAGTCAAGCCGTGAGGGTATCACATAACTCACACGTTGCCGAAGCGATAATTCACCGACCCATTGTTTGCTATAACAATTGACGAACTATTGCTATGGTGGTAGAATTCCACCCACTAGAGGAAAATACACGACAATTCGTGTTCATTCATAAATATTTAATGGCGTGTGTCAGTTATCCTAAGCAACTTAAGTAGGATAGCGCAAATTAGATTTCAAAGATGCTTTTAGCTGTCTTCGTTTTATTTGATTTTGTGAATATTGAAATGTTATTCTTGTAAACTTAAAAGTTTTAGTTGCTGTTAAGCACATCTTGTATTTTATCATAAAATATCAGCCTAGTACTTGCATATAGCTAATACTCATACAGCTAAATAAAGCCCTACGTAATGTCTTCTATGCGTGCCGGCTACTTTTGACAACATCCATCTGATTTCATCCATCTTCCTGGTTTTACGTTGCCATTTAATTATTACAAAATTAAGTGAACCTAGAAACTCGTAAGCAGAAAATTGAGATTATTGCAGATGTAGATTAACTAAGCTAATACATGGTGATCTAAGTAAATTTAGGGATATATGTAATACTATTTTTAAATAATATTTTAACGAAAGAAATATAGAAAAAGTAATTTGGTATAAAACGGTTCATCTCCCTTGGATACCGTGGTTTTATAATGTTTATTTTATGTAGACATTATGTCGTGGTTCTCCTTAGATTGCGATCTGGACGTTACCCCGGCAATAAGTTCGGTTTATGAAGAAGGTATTCTCCAAATTGTATCTCTCACAATTGATGATGTGCAAAGACCTTGTCGAGATATCTCTCACAATTAAGTTAAATATTTTACCCTATATGATATATATACATATATAGCGTTGTTTATAACATTGGTAAATAAGTAATAATTTTTATTTCATTTACCTAACATTTAAATTGCCTTATAAGATATAAAAATATTGAAACAGCTGTGGGCGATGTTGGGCTGTTATATCATTAACTGTCCCATGGTGCGTATACAAATGTACATAAACGGAGTTTGTTAAATCACCCTCGCCTCTGCTAAGAGTAGGTAATAGAAAATATTTAAATTAAAATTTCCTCGCCTATAAAAGAACTTAATCAGAAACCTTACACGCGGTGGCTCGCCGAGTTGAATAAGTCGGTAGGTATGCCTCTAACACCGTAGTTGTAGAGACCCTCAAAAGAAAACTTATTAATTTTCGTCATTATGAATTCCGCGGGCGAAACTCGAACGTCTAATTTCAACCCTAACTTATCAAGACGCGAATAAAAAAGTTCACCCCCAAAACACCCCTCGCTCACCCCCTTGTTTAAAACGCCGGCGAAAAAAGAAGCACATAAAAATGCATGAGGCCTTCCTCGTTATAAGGAAAGGGTAGCACCCCCCCACCCCACGGGAGGTAGCTGTAAAAATCGTCTCTAATTTAAATTTGGGAAGTTTCGCGTGGCGCGCAGCAACGCTGATGTCTTGATAAATGTGAGCGTATTCCACTAATTTCTCGTCTTCAGCGCTCGGAACTTTTAATTGGGCGCGCATAAATCGCGCCGGAGTAATGGAGGTGGCATTAATTTCATCTTGTGACAAAATGGCCGGCGGAGTAGGTACATTTAGATAAGCATCGCTCATTGTTTCGGGCCGCAGGTCGCGCCTGCCATCAGCTTCGCCTCCTTTTCCGTGAAATATCACTTCGCAATTATACCATAAAAGTCATCTTTCCAGCCTTCGTTATATAAATAGCAAAAACCTATTCTACATACATTCTTAATATATCTTAAATGACTACCTAAAAACAAAATATTATTAAAATACTTTTTCAATTGCACACGATTTTAATATGCTGCGTTGAAAATAGAAGTTTCCTAAATTTATGAGATAAGCAATAAATGAATATAACTGGAATATCAATAAGCACTTACTATCAAATATTAGAATAAAAATGTGTATTTAAAATGTTTACATTACGAGTTTAATCTAAATGCGAATACGATATAGTCATTGTAAAACTTAATAAATATCGCAAAGCGAGTTCCCTAACTTACTGGTGTCCAACTAACCAAGAATAAATGAAATGGTAGGCAAGGCAAAGATCACGTGTCTTTGATCGTCGTATTGAAAACTAGCTTTTATATTCTACCTAATTATGGC
>PQWD01005177.1:29340-72558 GCA_019425675.1 Leucinodes orbonalis | reverse complement strand
AGGCCAATGGTGAACATATATCATTAGCATGGATCCGACCATGAACCAATTGAACTTTCGGAAGACCATTGTTAACAAAAACACATTGAACAACCATGTACTTTATTGATATTTTTGGGTTGCCTTTGAAAATAACTTGCTTGAAGACCAATTTGGAGAGGAAAATACAATTTTTGGGGTAGTAGACATAAACAACCATTTAGAAAATTATCACCAAGTACAATCTATTCTAATTAAATGAACACAATAATTTAATCTAATTATTTGCTTATATACTAAACCCGGGATACAGTATCAGTATTTTAAATTATTTTCACACTATTTAAAAGGTAACAAAAACGTAGCTTATTGATTAGATAATTATCTTGTTCGTTACTTTATAAAATATAAAGTAGTAAGTGCTTCTTTTTTCCGTTAAATAAATAAGTACGGCCACTATACAAAAGCTATAGGTATGCTTAATAGTTCGTGTGGCGGTAGTATTTATCAATAATGATTGAGCTACTTAAAGCCTAGCGTAGGTCGATATAACTACTGCTTGCTTATAAAGTGGACAACATTATGTAAATACGCGAGAGATATTGATATTACACAAACCAAATAACAGGTTCATGTAGGTTGATTTGAATAGCGTTGCAATAATGTTATTCAATGAACCAGATCTTATCACCGAGGCAACTAATTAATTAGGTAAATATTTACGTTCATTAGTTTGATAAAATTTTAACAGCATGACAATTTTTTGTAGTTAAACGTTTGACTGCTACGTATGTAACTGAAAAAGATAATTAATATAAGTTCTTCACAACGCTCTCTTTGTGTTCGTATACATATATTATATATATATATCATCATCATCATCAGCTCATTAAACGTCCCCCGAGGGGCACGAGCCTACCCGTATGGGTGATTAGGCCTTAGTCGTCCACGCGGGCCAGTGCGGATTGGACGACTTCACACACAACCTTCGAATCTCTTCGCCAGGCGTGCATGAAGGTTTCCTAACGATGTTTTCCTTCACCGTAAAGAGCGTCGGATAACGTACATATATTTTCGAAAATTCGAAAATACATTGTACGTGTCGGATTTGAACCTCAGCCCTCCCGGTAGGAAGGCGACAGTCCACACCACTGAGCCACCGACGCCTTATATATTATATATATATTATAATATATATACTAATAGTATTGAAAACACTATCAGGTTTCCTTAAACACGGCTATATTGAATGTTTTCCAAAATGTTCTTTATATTTTAATTAGTAAATAATAATAAATGAGTATGTAAACAGGGCATGAGGAATTTAATATAAAATGGATTCACACACTCGACACTTGCGGATCGCAATTTCACCAGCGATAATTTTATGAAGATAACATAAAGTATCTGGGTTAGATTATTAAATTTTATGCGAATACTGTACGTTGTGAATGGAAATAAAGCTCTTTGTAAACAAGTTATTTTTCAATAATTCTATTATAGCAAAATTCAATACGATATATCAAATCACTTGAATTTCTTTTGATTTACCGTAATCAGTTTTCCATCAGCCTCTTCTTATAGCACTCGCAGAAAAGTCGGGTTGGTGACGATGTATTCCAATATACTGTCATTACTCAGCATAAGCAGCGTTTAATTCTCAAAATAGAATAATTTAAGAGAACGGTTTTGAGTTGCACAACCCCTGAAAATAGTTCAGCACAACTTGCATTAAGGAAATCTACATCTAGCTAGTTGGCTAACCCCGCAAAACTCGCGTCACTTCACAAACGTGTACCACGCTGCAATCGCGTGCAATTAAAACTTGCCAAGTTTGTTACGAGTGCACCTTTCGTCCGAAATACGCCAAGTTGCTCAGCCGAGTTTGTTTGGCGTTTATCACAATGCAGACCCAACTTAGCCCGTTCAATGTCTGAGTTCCTCAATATTGTTTGGAAGTTCTAGAAATATCGTGTCATACTGTGCTCGGGGCATCGGGTATTCTAGCTTTCATACTAAAGTAAGTTGCGGGAATTAGGAGCTCTAAGTGAACAATATTAGGACAAATATTCTATTCTAGGAACATTTAACCTGTTTTTATATGATATGGGGAAAATAGCTGACAGATCATCTAACGAGAAGTGAATGGACACTTACAACACCAAAGAAGCTACAAGATACATTGCCGGCCTTTAAAAACAAGAGTAAGCTCTTTTCTGAAGGTCTGCAGGCCGTATCTATCTGGAAATACCACATTGGCATTTCATTCCTCAATTTTGTGGTTCAGGGCTGGAAGTTTCTATTAAAACGCACAGTAATGCTTTGCCAACTGTCGAGTTGGTAGAGGTAGCAGAGTTGTCCCGTAGATCGATGGCGGTAAGAGGCGGCAGTGATCAGTCCAAACAGTCATAGTTTTTACTTGCATTATTTCGGTTTACATTTGTGACAATTGTCATGTACCAGGAAGGCCACCTGTATTTATAAAAAAAAATAAAACACAAAATATGGTAGTCATCGTATAAAATATTGTTATGGCTTTGAAAGTATGTACATATATTTAAGTGAATGTAAACAAGTGGTGTAGTCACTAACTTGTGACGTTAAATAATTATAACGCCAATTATCATCCTTCTTGTTATCTTCATGCCCTTTGGTATAACTAATAGAATGTATCTGTACACTTTATAAAAGGTTTGTTTTTGCATTGCACATGGTTTAAATTTGAGTACGAAGCAAAAAGTTCAGAACAGATCTGACCCAGATTTGAGGTTAAGCTCGTACTCAAGTCTTGTATATCAATAAGCAAAACTAATCCATGTTAAAATAATAATGAAGTGTTTAATATTAACTGTTCCTGTAACTTCGTGTGATAGTAGTGGAAGCTTCAATTACTACTTATTATATCCGCTCTTATTTATTTCAAACTGGCTTTTGCTTGCGGCTTCACTCGCGTTATTAAGTATTATTTTTCATCCTATGAAAAATAATACTTCCACTTAGGGGCGAAATTTATCAAAATTCTTTCTTACGTCACAATTGTTGTATGCATGCAAAGTCTCAGCCAGATCGGTATAAAATTGACAAAGTTTCATTCAAACTTTCATCCCCAATTTATTACCTTGGGGTCGAATTAATCACCTTTCTTAGCGGATGCCTACGTCATTACATTTACCTGTATGCAAAATTTCAGCCCGATCCGTCCAGTGGATTGGGCTATGCGTTGATAGATCACCATGTCAGTCACTCAGTCACCTCTGAGTAATGTAGATTGTGCTGTAAACTACACTTTAAAGGACCTATTAAGCATTCTGTCGATCAACGGTCATGATTTTTTTCCTACTATCATCCATTAGCACGCGTAGCGGATGAGCTCATATCGACGACGAGAGGCTTCAATGACTTTAATTTTGTGGACTTATTAGCTAATTAAGAACATTATTTAATTCATTGGTGAATAAAAAGAAAAAATATTTTATGTATTTGAGGGGGCGTTGATGTATGTCAAATCAAAACCATATTGGGAATGCACTTTATAGTACTTAGAATTCAGCAAGGAATTTAGCAAAATTCGTGTATTTTTGTATGTATTCATGAATCATATTATAAAAAAATATCAATTTGAATGTACTGAATTAAACAAATCTGTAATAATTTCGTCATTGCACACAGAAACCTTTACAAAGAGTAAACCAACACTATGCTTATCGTGATCTGTTAAGAAATACAAAAACGACATTATTTAGTTGTGTCACTTGTAAGGTCGCGCAAATGCCATTGGTGTCACAGTAGACGTGACAAATAAAAATGCGCACCGCGATCGAGAATAGATTGGGCACCTCTCACTTTTGGTTTAACAGCGACGTACAGTAAACGATTTGGTGCTATAGACGTTCAGGAGGCAACTCTTATACTAAAGGTGCAGAGCAAATTTTTGTTTTCATGGACATGTTTATTTGTATTAGTCAGAGTTTTATATGTAGGTACTTACGGTATATATTTTCGAACTGAGTAATGTATGTACATGTGTTGTTTAGTTCCCATTTCATAGGGTAAGTTTTTAGGTCGGGGTTTATAGCTGACATTTGAAGAAACTAAGCGTATAAGATTGCTTTTATTATTATAATTTACTAACTTGGCCTACATACTTTAAAATCTTGATGATTTTAAAAAATAGAGACATATGCCGGGTAGGGATTTATTTGGCTATTGTTCCACTCTCACCAAACAAGTTAATACGAATAATAAGATATAGGTTCACCCCTTCTTGACACCATTTACCGGTGTCACATCACAGAAAGAAAACCATCACATCTAAAACATGATGAGTCTATATCTGCCTTAATTTTAGAGATTTAGACATTTAATAAGGAGGTATTATTTATCTCAATCAAAAACTCGGTAACAAATATAGCAGTCTTATTTATACTGTAGCATCTTATCGTCACGGGTTCATTTTTTGTACACTCTCCTGATGCAGGCTAAGCAAGGCACGTAGTACACACCACAATTCATAGATGTATTATAGAGTAACAATGAGCCTCCACGTGTTAGATCTATGTCCCCATACAAGCTTCAAGGGACTGGTGTAAGTATCATGATTTTTTCAGCCATTAGAAATAATGGTCATAATTCAGTTAATAATAATCATATAGGAATACCATCCAACCTTCAATGAAATTGCTAGTAATCCACCTAATTACTAGCAATTTCCTAAATAATATTTTATCATTTTCAAACGAGGTACACCTTCAAAAAATATAATATTGTTATTATGTCAGCAAAAGCTTTACAAAAGTTTCTTTCACCCAAAGGTTGCCTGGAAAAAATTGCTACCTTAGCAATAAGGCGCCTTTTTTTTTTTTTTTTTTTTTTTTTTTTTCGAACTGACTACTGCTGTTGGCCGCAGATGGCCTTTACAGCTTCACCGGGCAAGTGGCGAGCGCAGATGGCTCTCAGCCTAAGTTATAAGGGCGCCTGTATCGCACTCGTTTGTGTTGTGTTGTATGATTTTTTTTCTTCTGTGCAATTAAAATTTTTATTTTATCTTATCTTATAATTAAAGCACAGCAGAGCGCTATCTAGCGGTGAGCGGAGAAAACATCTAGACCAATGCCCATAGTTCACTTAAGTGTGAACTTGTATATAAGAATTTAACAGTCAATATATACATGCTTAAAATTTTAAAACTTATTTTTTATCATTTTACTGTCTACGTGGCCAAAATGAATCTTGCAATATTTAACTATGAGTATATACACAATACAACAGTCTACACACTTTATTGAAACGAAATGGAATGATGATGAAGAGTAATTTTTGCCTTTCTTTTAAATCCTTTGTGAAGAGATTTAATCCTAATAACTAAAACATAATGCTTCACTATAGAGCCGTGATTGAAATTCTTTCAGTGTACGTTTTACCAAATACACTGGCTGCTCTTTGCGCCTTAAACGGTGGTCTTGCAATCGACGTAATTTCGATAACAATCCGATATGGACTTGGCTAGCCTTACGACTTAATCAGGGCCTTGAGTATTCACCTTATCAATCTGTTTTGTGGTTTTAACACCTACACAATGCTAACGATTGACACAACGATTTAGTCTAACATTTATATATCTGAGATTGACATTTATAAAGGGAATTCAAACTAGTAATTTATATATTTAACTCAATATAATCTACACACAACACAAATCCATGAAATTTGTGTCTGTATGTAATAATAATTGAAGCTTTCGACTTTTTTGTCTGTTTTATGTTAATAAATCACTAGCACGGTTGAAACCGTTTTTAATAATAATAATAATAAGCATTTATTTTCAGATTACAAATCGATCATTGATTAGTAGTATTAGTAGGCATATATTTAATATTAATATTATTGTTAGTACAAAACACAACAAAACAAACATACAAAAACATTTTATCGCTGCATCCGCCGATCACATACGTCGCTCTGTGTCAGCAAACGCACGAAATGTTTTAATATAGGAGAGTCTCGTTATACTCTTCAGGTCTCCCTCGCAGTCTGTCTAACAATGATGCTGTCTTTTTCTTAGAACTGCAAAGAAACTGTCAGTTCTTGCCTTTACAAACATTTCTGACGCACTGCAATAACGAGGAAGTCCCAAAAGTACCCTAAAACCATTATTATATTGGACACGTAGGACATTAAGTGTTTTTTAGTGTAACTGGTCCACAGGCTCCCGGTGTACATATTCTGACAGTATGCTTTAAAAAGCGTGATTTTAACACGGTCTGTACAACGCGAGAACCTACGTGCGAGCATAGCACTAACCGCCAATGCCCTACGTTCCTCTCTATATCAACATTGTCTTTCAGGTCGTCCGTAGATAATTCCTAAATACTTAACTGAGTGACACGATTTAGCTTTTGCCATTAAGTAATATATCTGGTATTTGAGTTGGACATTTACCTAAATACCATGTATTCACTCTTATTTACATTGTATATAAGACCATGACTTTTACAATATGACTCACATACACTTAACATTGATCTGAGCGCGCCCACCGTTGGAGCCAGCAGCACCATGTCGTCCGCATAACTAATGTTATTAACACAAACGTTATCTACCCAGCATCCGACACGCATGCTGCTGAGAGCAACGATTAGCCCATTTATATACAAGTTGAAGAGCCTGGGAGACGTTAACCCACCCTGCCTCACCCCGCACCCCAACCTGTACTCCTCAGAAAAAGAGCCAGCCCACCTAACCGAATTGGTCTGGTTCGCATACCAGAACTGCATCAATTGAGTGACTTCGGGTGGTACACCCTGCTCTCTCAACTTCCCCCATAAGATGTCATAGTCCACAAGGTCAAATGCCCTGGACAGGTCGAGAAAACAAGCGTATATTGGAGTCAGACGGTTCGTGTAGTACCCAACAGTATGCTTAAGACTTATTATAGCAGTTTCTGTGGACAAACCCTGCTTAAATCCGAATTGAGCATCATGAGATTTAAAATAACTATCTAATTGAAGGTCCAGCAGACTGTCGAGCACCTTTGCCGTATGGTAGCGAGCGAAATTGGTCTATAGTTATTTTTGTCAGAAATGTCACCCGTTTTATTTTTGACTACAGTTTTCATGAGTTCGCAGGCAAGTAGGAGTGGCTCATACAAAGAGAGAAAAATGTACCTAACACCCTAGGCAAATGCTGCCCTGCATATTTGAAATGCTCCACACTAAGCCATCGTGCCCTGGTGACTTACCCTAGACATTTTCTTTATAACATCTGCCACGCTTTTGGTCGTAAATTGGATAGGTGTAACATTAAGTGTGGACATAGAAGTGAGCCCACTGTGTGCAACGTTAGCTTTGACCTGGAAATGTTCCCTAAACATGTCAGCAATAGCTTTTGGCTCACCATGTTCCCAACAGTCGAAGGAAGACTCGGTTTGACATTAAGTCTATTTGTACACTTCCAAAACTTATTAAAATGTTTAGACTGACATAAAGTAGCAAGAGAGTCCATTTTAATCTGTTCTTGATTTTTGGTGTTCATTACATATTTCATTATATTTAATTATTTGAGCATTAGTTCTAGTCCCCCAAATGACTTATTTCTACCTACATTTGGAATATTTACTTTATTATGAATAACATTTAAATTACAATTTATTATCAGTGGTAAGTGATCCGAATAGTATACATTCATGTCAATATTTACATCTACAACAGATTGCCACGCCGCTTGCGTCACAATACAGTGATCAAGCCACCTTCGACAACCGTGAGCATCACTCACAAAAGTAAATGTTCATCTCCAGTTCCCAGGATTTCAACATCTGCACAAACCCATTTCTGGTCGTCACAAAAACACTTCAATTCATTGTAAAAAAGTTCACTTGGATGAGCATTGAAATCCCCCAACATAAAAACGAACTCGATACAGTTACTCTCAACTATGGCACTTATTTCACCTAGACATTCCGCAAACAATGGCAAGTTATCTAACGAGTTCGTAGGCATATACACACAAAAAAAGTATAGAACGATCACTGAGCGTACTTTAATAGCCGCAATGCGGGGGCTACTGCACTTCAGCACTGAGACCGTACTGAACAGACCTTTGCGCCATAGAATTGCCACCACCGTGCGGCCGACCCCTCAGGATGCCAGCCGAAGTCCCGGTATACTCGAAGTCACCGCTGATGGTGTCAAGATATGGAATTCATGAGGCAATAGCCATGTCTCTTGAAGTGCTATTGTCCGATGTACGACATAGGTATTTTATATTTTCCATAGATGTCTTTACCGATTTGCAGTTAAACTCACGAGCCTCGTATTATTATCCATTGTCACTCTGCACTCTCAACAAACACAAAGTAAGTAAATAAATATAAAAGTATTAAGTATTTAGAAGGTTGTGGCTGTTTCTTACTGGTGTTGGATTGGATAATGCTATTTTCCCGTTATATTTCTCACCTCTGTCAACTTTTAAGTTAACAAAGCGCCTGTATTTATTCCTTTTGGCCAAAATCTTCACTAAGTTTTGGTAGTGATTTTCAACGTAGCTAGATATTATAATCGTCTTAAATCGTCCCAGCACACCCATGTAAAGCAAAAGGCCTTTCCACATAGCATTGATCTGGAGATTGGGGCGTAGCTTACCACATGGCCAATGTGCAATAGCACTACCACATTGGCAGGACTAATGGCTTATCGTGCCTTTCAAAGTAAGAAATCAACTTTCTTTAGGACCAAGTGTGAATCACTGATTGTCCTAAAAGATAGTCGACAATGTACTAACCAAGTTGAAAAATCTTCCACGATATGGTATACATCACACAGCGATATTAAACAACGCTCTGACCACTTTAATATCATCATCAAGCTCTTTCGTCCCCAAGAAAGGACGAGCTACCTGTAAAGGGAGACGAGGACTAAGTCGTCTACGCGGATTGGCCGACTTCACGTACAACCTTGAATTTACGTTTCCTCACGATGTTTTCCTTCACCGTAAGAGCGCCGGTAAACGTAAATATAAACGAAAATTCTAAAACACATTGGTGCGTGGCGGGATTGAACTTACACCCTCCAGATTGGAAGCAACAGCCCAAACAATAATCCTCCGAGCTAGTTGATGTAGTGAAATTAACTAAGACACTTTTATTACCGCACCGAGAATGATTTCAGTAGAGCTAGTTTAAACCATTTATGATTTTAAAAGATTTATCATTTTCCAACGTGACTGAGTGCAACTTTCAATATAACAATTCAATTTATCCGCCATAATATTTTTGCAAAGCTTCAGCGCAGGTGTGACGAATCCGGCAAACAATTTGGTTATTCACCACATTTGGAGCGCATTATTCACGAAATGCATTTACTGGGTGTTTGAACCGCTGCCTATTTGATGTTGGTACGATATGAGAATTTCTGTTCTTGAAGAGAAAATTTCGGTAAATAGTAATAATCGTTTGTTAATCTTATTCTTATATTTCAAAAGATAAAACATTGACATGATTAAAAATACCGTGAAGATACCCTAGCAGTCTTGTATTGGTAGGTTTATGTTTCTGAAACTAAATCAATCTTGCTGGCATGAGGTGCCTCCAAAATAGTTATCAAGCAACCAGTTCTGGACTTATCCAGAACCAGAAAATTTATAATTTAATTTGGGTGTACCACATGTATTTATTTATAAATCTGTAATGGAAGTAAATACTGGAACACTGAGTTTATCATAGGCATGCGTCCGACTTTCCACCAGATGACTAAATTGACTGTTTTCTTACTTCATTACATGAACAGCACTGAAATTACACACCGTCAGTTAACACCTATTATGGTATTGCTGACAACATAGCTTTGCTTGCTGTCAACAAACATACAAATGTTCAATTCGTGACAGTGAAAAATACTATCGCTAACCTAACCAAAATACTAAACAAGTCGTGATTTTACAAATGGCAAAATGGTTTACCTAATAGCAAATGATTGCAATCAACTCGAGACATTTGCGGGATTACGTTTCATAGGAAATAAGGACGTCGATGAAATGAAGTTATTATGTAAAGGTATTTACGTAAAAGGAACTGTATGTTCAACTCGGAATGTATGGTAGAGCATTGACTTACAGCAATAGAAGCCAACTTTTCGTGTTGATGCACACATTTGTCAAATAATGAACGAGACTGTATTACCTCTCTAAAACGGGTAGTAATGATATTAAAATAAAGGCGGAATCTGGATGTTGCACACAAAACATTTCAATGAGGGGATTAACACAATAGTATATACCTTGTTAAACTAAGTAACGTATAAGGTTCTACCATTCAACCAGGCAATAGGATCCCACTGCATGGCTACGAACATTGGGCTCTAACCAACTACGTGAGCCCATTACAGATTGGTAGGTGTAAACGACTGCCGACTAGCAGACTTTGACGACAATACACCATGCCTTTCGAAGAACTCGAGATAACAATTGTGGGTGTGCAAGTTTTTATATGTCAACGATGTGCTCACCTGGTGGCAAGTGATACGCTTAGCTGAGACAAGGTCCTTTGAATACACAATGTTCCATTGTTGAAATATATATATATATATATTTCAACAAATATATAATATATATATATATATATATATATAATATATATATATATATATATAGAAACAGTTACACTGCACAAGTTTATATTAATATAGATACATATATTGTTGAATGTAGGTGTGTAATGAATGATAAGTGTAATTTTCGTTTTCGTCAATAAATAATTTGTCTTTCTTCCTTTCTTTAACCATGACAGATGCAGTGATGAAGAAAAATAATAACAATAGGTGGAAATTATTTTCCTTCAACACCTACCCTGCCCGTCACCTAAGACGACATATGGTAGGTTTCTTACACCCGGCAATTTACCCACATGCCGAAACACAGAAGTGCAAAGGTTAAAGTAGCGGATAGCCGACGGATGAATGTTACATTAAGTTGTATGTAATACATAATAAATGGTTTTACTAAGTTTCCAAACATTACTTACTATTTAATAAACTGTAATCGAATTACGAAAACAGACGCCATCAAATCAGTCACAAAGAAAAATAAATCGCTCCAAATTTTATGGGGCGAATAAACTGTGAGTTCGCTTTAATAGTAGCAAGCAAAATTTATCGGAAAAGATTTGTGCGCGGCGCCGATGCTGCGATTTGACTATCGGAAAATATATTTTATGACGTCCACGGCACTTTGTTGGACTTAATGGTGATTTTAGAGCGTTTTTTCCCCAACCAGTTTCGTATGTGTGAACGCCGCTTGATTTGCAGCTGTGAGTCGACCGCTTGAATTTATGTTATGACTCTCTAGTCGCCATTTACTATGATAGAAGGAATTACTGTTCCCGTAAATCATATTTGGTTTTACGATGCATAAATTTCATATTCTCTGCAAATTAAAAGCTTTTTTCTCTGAAATAGTTAAATGCGTAAAACATTTAGCACATCAATGTTTTCATTAGATCTATTTACCTTTATGTGTCAAGTAATGTACCAGCCCTGGTGTTAAAGTTCATAACAATTTTTATAGCATCTTACTTTAATATAATAATGTAATATCTTTATAAAAATTGAACCCAAAATATCTTAATAACATTTAATATTTTACAAATACAAATATTAAGATATTGGTTACAGAGTTTTCAATTGTTGATAATACATATTCTGTTACTGGAAATTTTTAATGAGCAATGAACCCATTACCTTTCCCTACCTGGGTAACAGAGCTAAAGCAGTATGATAGTGTGCGTTTGAGTCAAATTAGTTAATATTTTGGCTCTTATCAGTATCAAAGTATTATCTCACTGCGATCTTAACCTACACTGAGACTACTAGATTACGCAGGCAGTTAAAATATTCATAAAGAAAAGATGTATGAGTACCTACAAATAAATATTACATTAATTTCATTTCACTTCAATTATGTACTTATGTTTATTGTTCCCATATTTTGATAATACATATGAACTTTACAACTCATTCAAGCCCGCGGCAACAAACTTTAAAGGCTTCAAATGATGGAAGACAGTTGTTAATCACCAAAAACATAAAACAACACTTGTTCCAATATAAAAAGGTTATGCCTCAACATTCATCTCTATTGAGATATTATTAAAGTGCAGTTTTCCGAAATGGTCTTGTAAGAGTTGATATGCACTGAGCAGATGCTGCAAACAACCTGTTAATTACGAACAACTTTTGAAATACTAGTTTCGCAATAATTACTTCGTAGGGCGCGCGACATAAGATCATAAAAACTAAAACAAAAACGTAGTTGCCTGTCTCGATATAAAAGTCGTTGATCGCCAGAGAAACTGGATTGCGTAGAAGGCTTAATGTTCGCTATGTGCCTACTACGAGTGTCATTTCGAATCATATTTTTAATATAAAGCAGAGTCTAAGTAGAAGCTATTTACAATGCTTAATAACTACTTATAACGTAAAGGCATAGGACACCTTTCGGCGTTTTTTAAGAATTCCATAACTTTGCTGTATCGCTCAAGATCTCTCTCTATTTAGAAACCCAGAGCCTATTATAAGTACAGGGTAGCCAGAGACAGTGCCTAGTTAATTGTTCGACAGAATGAATTATCATCGGATGTTGAGATTAATTTAGAATGTCACTTAAAAGTTTAAATATAAAGAATTCCAAGAGGTTCCAATCTTAACAGAAGTTATTATAGGTTACAACAAAAAATATCCTTAATAAAAATAATATGGATTTGGGGTTCCTTGGAGGATTTTTTTATGATATCTGACCTCATCATCATCATCATCATCAGCTCATTAAACGTCCCCACCGAGGGGCACGAGCCTACCCGTATAGGGTGATTAGGCATTAGTCATCCACGCGGGCCCAGTGCGGATTAGACGACTTCACACACAACCTTCGAATCTCTTCGCAGGCGTGCATGAAGGTTTCCTCACGATGTTTTCCTTCACCGTAAGAGCGTCGGATAACGTACATATATTTTTGAAAATTCGAAAATACATTGGTACGTGTCGGGATTTGAACCTCAGCCCTCCCGGTAGGAAGGCGACAGTCCACACCACTGAGCCACCGACGCTCTCAATCTGACCTGGATTAATGTAACTACCGACTATATCAAGCGGGCAAGCATATACCGTGGCATTCGAAGGACAATCATATTTCGTAACATAAAATCAGGTGATTTTCATTGAACAAAATAGTCATATCGCTCGCAAATATGAACCACAAAAGTTTTACAATAAGATTAACAATTGCGACTGTAAGTCGCCACAGCCATATTATAAACTATGCATCACTGGTAAGAAAGTCATCATAGTATTGCAAAACTTATCAACAGCATCAATATAAAGATTGTTATTACGCGCAACTTTTAATGTCTTCATTGCTCAGATCCAACATTGTCTCATCTACAATGTAATACTTTATCTTTGTGCTCTCGTGCCCAGTGCACCTACGAGTAGCATTGGTCAGCTGCCATCAAGGACGGCAAACGTAGACAATTATAGGACAAGCTCCCTGTTATTTCATCAATTAAATTAGCCAAGATGCGTCTGTGCTTAATCTCTTGTTATTTATAATTTCAGCAGATGATCCTCCAATAGGCTTGCGATTTTTTCGTATCATTTCCCGTATTTTAACAGGTGACGGAAGCAGCTTTTATATGAATTGGTTGTAAATTATGCATAGATGTTAAAGTATATCCAATAATTGCACCTAAAAGTGCACAAATTATTTGGTGTCGGGGTATGAAAAGTTATAGAATATTACGAGTGGATATTGGATATTATAATTCAAGGTTAAACTATATTTATAGATTTTGAAGTCGAACCTTTTTGGTATTTCAGACTCAGTTTAGTATAAATATATACGTGATAATAAATTTATGCCAACAAAAATGGAATTCATATGTTAGCTTTGACGGTAATGGATATTAACAAGTTTTTTCTTTTAGCTATGTCATAAAATATGTGTTTGAATAAGCCCTCAAACACTTTCCTGCAAAGTGGAATTTAGTACAAATATATATTTTAAACTTTTATGATTGCTCTAATAAACAATATCAATATTATTGATAAAACTGTAACTTTCGATTATTTAAATTATTTACTTAAATTGGGAGTGATCGGAGAAATCATGCGGACTCGTTCCTGCGGCCACATTTTTAATCAGTTTTTTGAGGCAAAACTAATCATTTTTCCTTTGAAGTACGCTTTTGTAGTATTTGTCCCCATGGCTTGGGTGACAAAATCGTAGAATCAGCCGATGCCGGAGGTATTTCCTGGGAGATACGACCTGGCGTCTTTAAAAAAAGAGCGTATTCTCATTGAAAGGGCCGACAACGCAGTGCCCTCTGGTGTTACAAATGTACATGGGCGGTGGTGTCAATTACCATCAGATGAGACGTTTGTCATCTATAGTATAAAAAAATAGAATGTTTAAAAAAAAATTGCATCTGCCTTCTTATTTAGTACTTAACCTTCTTCCAAAACTGTATTGTATATAGTTACATAATTCGGATCCATTAGTCCATAAAATGTATTTGAAAATTCCCAGCCAATTTCGCTTTGCAATTGTTAAAAAAGTACTTACATTTGACATTATGTAAAAATAATAATTTTCGCAAGAATACTACAAATTTGCTTGAGTCTCCAGTTACCTACACTGTCATTAGGTCAAAACTGGAACATAAAATTGCTTCTTCCATCATTTGTAGTGCTAACTACAAACCAATTCAAGTTTTAAAATTACTCGTCCGAGGCTACAAAATATATAGACATACAAAGTAATTTGTTTTCTATTCAATTTCTATTAGTTTTATCTAGCAGTTTTCATGAAACATTAATTCAATACATCATTCCTAAAAGAGCGTCGGTGGCTCAGTGGTGTGGACTGTCGCCTTCCTACCGGGAGGGATGAGGTTCAAATCCCGACACGTACCAATGTATTTTCGAATTTTCGAAAAATATATGTACGTTATCCGACGCTCTTACGGTGAAGGAAAACATCGTGAGGAAACCTTCATGCACGCCTGCGAAGAGATTCGAAGGTTGTGTGTGAAGTCGTCTAATCCGCACTGGGCCCGCGTGGATGACTAATGCCTAATCACCCTATACGGGTAGGCTCGTGCCCCTCGGTGGGGACGTTTAATGAGCTGATGATGATGATGATGATGATCACTCCTAATTAACTATGTTTTCCCCGCGAAACATGCAAGCGGGAAATATGGTTTGTCTCTTCATAATAATAGTAATATTATGGTAAAATATCTCAAAGTTGTGTTATTCTATTCGATATTTTTTTAATTTCATAAGTAATCTCTTAAAACTATCTTTTTTAAAAATAACCTTCTAATCTTCACGTTTACGACCAATACGAAACCATTCTATACGGTTTCAAACAAGAATATACTTATAGGTTTTGAAAACAATTTTAAAGACACGTGGCAACAACAGCCTGAGACGGGTTGCAGGAATCTCAAACATGAAACGTGAGCAAACACTTAACTTGCAGCCTGTACTTGATTAACCATATACGTAATTAGCTCAGAAATCTGCCCCAGTCACCACCTGCCTACGATTAATGGGCAAACAACATTGAGGTGTACGTTTTGTTCGATGCATAGACCGTTTTTTGCTAAGCGAACAGAAGGTGCCTTTACAAGTTACGTCGATAAAATCGAATTAATATTAACAACAAGGACATCATAGGATTATGGCAATGTTATCAGCCATTTCGAGCAGTAGAAAATTTTTCGGGCCTATAGTCTGTTTTCATAATAAGTTGTGAGTAGTCAAAATGAAGCGCTCTTTGAACGCGATCCTTCCTAAGCGTTTTACACATCATGAATTGACAGGTGTAGTGTGCAAAGAAATTTATATCTATTAAAAGCCATGACCTGCCTGCAACACTGCATCTTACATGGGTAGGCATATTACTAACCATTATGAGAGTATAGTTGCCATCCTGGTCCCTTTTAAACAAACGAAACAAAGCCAACAAGAGGTATAAAATTTGTCAGTTATTCCAAAGATTTCTTATTATTTCATTAATTAATATCACATGCACTTTTATCGGTTATGCAATGGGTTTTGTACTACACTGTATTCGAGGCAATAAATGTTAACACACAAAGAGTTAGTATAAACGAAGTTGAATCAGAATAAAAGTATTTATACTTATAAATAAAAATCGAGTAACAATTATTGTACAGGCGATTCATTGTGGTTTTGCCATATGGTACCAACCATGTCAGTAACCACATAGATTAAATACGCTTTTGGCCTAATGACCGATGCGATGAATGATGGTTATGATACTTCTCATATTTTCAATTTAATTTAAATTAACACTTATTGATTAAAAGAGACAATCAAAATGTTTTGTTTTACTTTCACTTAATAGGTATTTATTTTAAATGTATTATCATACATTGTAATAAATACGGTTGTCATACAATTTTACATCTCGTCAGTTTAAAACACTTTGTTCCTAAAGTTTATTTACAAAGCTTTGTCGGTCTGCCACGGACATAATAACCTTACTACGTAATATTTTTTTTGTTATATATATATTTTAATAAAGACAATGCGTAGTACTTGTATGTAAAACTATACATGCCAGCTACTCAGGTAGTTGATTTGAATTCGCATTCGGTCAGCGTATGGTTAGGCTTATCTCCCTATTATAATGCTGTGTCAGAATGTATTTACCTTTAGTGAAAGGTTAAGGCTTATTGTTAGGCATAATTACTGTTGAACGAGGGCTACATTTTAGCAGTGTTCTTATTTTGATCCTGAAAGAGAATTAAACATAAATTACAGGATGTAGTACATTCTGTAATTTATGTTTGACGACCCATTTGGTGTTGCGGTTGAGAGGTCGGCCGCAACACTAAGGGTTCCGGGTTGATCCCCGGGCAGTACAAACATTTGTGTGCATGAACATGTCTGTTTGTAATGGTCTGGTGTTTTCTATGTATAATATGTATGTATTTACAAAAAAAAATGTATACATGTATGTTTATCCGTTGTTTAGTACCCATAATACAGGCTTCACGCTTAACTTGGGGCTAGATGGCGCTGTGTGATTTTCAGTAGATATTAATTATTATTATTTATTATTATTCTGCCAACCAACGAACGGCCCAATACAGCTTCGTGTGAAGCAATCTAAAATCCAGTAAAAATAATAATCTTCAAAGAAAACCTGTTCTTATAGTGAATTTAAATAAAAAGGTCAACTTGTGCTGTAGCTAGTTACTTAATCATCATCATCAGCTCATTAAACGTCACCACCGAATGGCACGAGCCTACCCTTAAAAGGTGTATAGGTCTGAGTCGTACACGCGAGCCCAGAGTGGGTTGGCCGACATCACGTACAACCTTTGAATTTCTTCACAGGAGTGCACAAGTTTCTTCACGATGTTTTTCTTCACCGTAAGAGCGTCGGATAACGTATATATAATTTATATAACGGCCAAGTCACACAACATTAACTAATAATTAATTAATTGCAGTAAGAACTTAGACTTGGCACGTCTTTGTCTTGATTTCATTACTTTTTAGAGATATCAAGCAGCTCCATCGAGACTTGCTAGATTTTTACAGAATGTTTTTGTGGATTTTTACTTTTTTGTAGAAACTTGAAAGAATATTTAGACGACCCATTTGGTGTAATGGTTGAAACTCGGCTACTACACCAAGGGTTCCGGTTCGATCCCGGGTACTCAATATTTGTGTGCACCAAATGTCTGTTTGTATTGGTCTAGCGCGCTCGACTTTGCGGGGGCACACCGTCCCCCCATTTTTGACATCGGATGAAGCGGCCCACCATGTTTATATATATGTATTGTTAAGGCGTATGTCATCTCTTATAGTTGGCGGGCTCTTTGTTATCTAAGCAGGTCACCAGTACCAGATCTTCGATTTCGAAGTTTTCATAGTTTTCCTTTATGTAGCCATTAAACCCTAACTCTGTACCGAATTTCAGCTTCTGAGTTAATGGAAGTACTATTTATTTTGATGATCATGAGTGGTTTAGTGGTGAGTGAATGAGTGTCTGTCGAAAATGCGAACTTTGCTTTCGCTTAACGTCGGAACTAAACGACCTACAGCTTGAAATTTGGATTTTAAGTAAGTTATTATATCTTACTAGATGACTCGCACTTACAGCGCTCTGGTATTATCCAAACGGTTCTCAAATCGGGCCTGAAAATGCGCGAAATGGCCTGTAAGATGGTACGCATGTTGCTTCGCGCTCGACTTGGCGGGGCACTGCGTGCCCAATTTCGAAAATTCAAAACCTCATTGGTACGTTTCGGATTTGATCTGCGCCCTCCGGTAGGAAGGCACACCATTAGCCACTGACCGCCTAAATAATAACTGATTTATTAAGAAACAAAACGCTCAATTTTAAATCGTCACGTCACGTCTCGCGTCCACTCGAACACATTTTCCGGTCGATGCAACTTATGTAAGTTCATCAAAGAAAACCCGATCAACTTGTTATACGAGAGAGCCAGGTGACAAAGCAAACATATATTTTAAAAATAGAACATAATTGCTACACCCGGTGCTGTTTAATTTCCTTCGAGACAATTAATCGATAGTTTGCATGTGTCCATCAAG
The DNA here is from genome assembly GCA_019425675.1 of Leucinodes orbonalis. NCBI lineage: Eukaryota > Metazoa > Arthropoda > Insecta > Lepidoptera > Crambidae > Leucinodes > Leucinodes orbonalis. The sequence continues at coordinate 53,935 of PQWD01005177.1, read as the reverse complement.
CGGCAGTAATTTGTTCATTACCTAATAAGACCTTTAATAGAGCAACGAAGTTTTATTTTTACAGTACCTACTAGACATAATTGGACACAATACAAAGATAAATTTAAATATATGGTCCTAATTAGAAAAATATCGTGTGGATATTTTTCTGCCATACTTTATTTGTAATTGAAAAAAAGAAATGATGATGTAAAGCCTTAAAGAATTAAAAGCATGTGTATTTAACTTTGATCTATTTAAGTACGTGGAATAAATCCAATAGAATAAGTACCTACTAGGCAATTTGCTGCGCATTAGGGCAATTTCCCGGTCCTTCCCAGGTTGCTTCCATTATTCTAGAAAAATCAAGCATGCATGAGAGAATGTGGCCGCTTGGGTTTGTTTAGCGACCACAATGCACTACGCTAACGAGTCGCGGGTCTGAAAAACATTGCCGTTTTGCTACTATCGCTCATAAGCGAGAGCGATAAATATTATACCAAACACGCTTCTTGTGTGGACTAGCTATGAATTATTTATTGTCGCATCGAGTTGCTAAAATTATTTTGGCGTGCACTTTTAAAAAATATAAAACATAATAATTGAAGAAAACTAATGGCCAAGCTTAACACTATGTCATTACAATGTCTGTTTATAAACTGAAGCATCTTAATTTTGTAATCGTGTGAAACTAAGAGAAAATTATAGTAATTTTTAACCTTTTATTCAAAATCCAGAGCATCCTACTTTACAAGTTTTGAACTATTATTTTCTTAATGATTCTACATAAACTTCATTAAGAAATTTAAATTAACTAATCTAAGTAATTACCCGGAACCCTTCATCTCTTCATCAGTTCATCTAGTGGTTGATTTACCCACACTGCACTTGCTGCTAGGAGACCACTACATACATTCTTTTTTGCTACAGTGGCCTAGGAGGGTATAGGTTTAAACCCGATCAATGTGTTTTCGAAAATATAATATACGTTATCTGACGCTCTTATGGTGAAGAAAAACATCGTGAGGAAACCAGCGCACGCCTGTGAAGTGATTTAAAGATGCTGCGTAAAGTCGACCAATCCGCACAAGGCCTACTAAGGGCTATACACCTATTACGGGTAGGGTTCGTGCCCCTTATGGGGAAGTTTAATGAACTTGTGATAACAGCGGCTGTGCCCACTTCTATTACGAACTAAATAAATATCCCCTAATTAGTCAGAAGATTTTTCTCCTGCCACTTAGACCACAAGCAAAACAGGAACGTTTCACTTTGCACAATAGACACGGTTTGGCTGTAACCTAAATATCGGATTGTGGCGGTACAAGCATTCTACGGAAATGCTGTTTATTCTATTGAATAAAATATAATTCGGCCGACGCGTACCTAATAATTTTATGTTGCAAGCGCTCCGCACGGTAAAGTGTGGAAGCTGATTAGCTTATTAACTATTTATTTACCAGTGAAATACGAACGTAAGCACTTTGTCTGTTAAGTATTGAGAGCCCTATTAAAGGCTGTAGAATTTGTTTTTTTACATAAACAGTGTGTAGTATATTCAGTTAAAAAGGTATATGTAAAGAAGTTTAAGGTTTGTATGTACTCGTATTTACAAAATCAAATCAAGTTAAACAAATTTGGTCAATTAATCAAAAGTTTATCATTGGATTGAGGGGTGGTCGACCGAAAAATTTGACGATCCAGGACGGCTTCTGGGTTCGATCCCCGGATATCACAAACATGTATGTGCATGAAAATGTCTATTTGTTATGGTCGGGTATTTCTTTGTATCATATGTATGTAATAACAAAAAAAAGTTTATTAGTATGTTTATCCGTTGTAGTAGTACCCGTATTACTGGCCAATACTTAGTTTGGGACTAGATAGCTCTGTTTGAAAATATGAATGGATTTATTATTATTTCTCATAGGAAGTCCTCAAGAATTATAAAAAAACCTTTTAAGTCCAAACATTTTTTTCAAGCATGACATAGGTTCATGCATTAAAGCAACCCTTTGGAGACACTTGTTAACGAATGTCAATATAGTAATTTATTCCACCCTACGGTTTTTCGTTCAAATGGTTTTAATTACGCGAACATAATTTGTTGTAGCAATTTGCATTGGGACACTTTGTCGCAGATATTCAATGTACAGTTAGTGTAAAAATAATTATTGCTATAAAAATACTAAAAAGCCTAATTGATGTAAATTGTAGTTTCTAATCGCTATCTAAAGATTTTTTTTTTATCCAGTATTTGTAACAAAGGAACGTTGATATAGAATAAGCTGATAGCTTAATTTGGTGCTAGAAAGCCCTTTGTGAACACCTGTATACTTTATTTATGTGTATCTGGGTAATTCTGCTCGCTGCTATGTCACATGACAAAATTCCTGAATAATATTCAAATTTGGAAACATTTGAATGTTAAAATTACTCAGAATTCCAAACATGGAAAGCAATTCAAAACTGTGCCTTACTTTTTACACAGTATAAAATCATTCAACAACGAGCATTTAAGTTTCACCAATTGTTTTATTTGTCCGCGCAAACGCAAACAACTTTTTTATCAACTGTACATATACAGTTGGGTGATTCGAGAAATGTTCGACTAATTGCATAGTAGCAACCATTATAGGTAATTTGCTATTCCGGTTATGATGACGGTCAGTGGATCGACATCTGGTAGTCAATAACAGCAATTATGCCGCTTCCACGTATGAACTTTTTGATGGTGTACTGACAACGTCCAAAGTACTATCTATTTGCACCCTTCTGTAATAGTAAATAAGGTTTATGATTTAAGAATTTGCACTTTTGGTGACGACTGTGCAGCTCAAATAATTTATTGTGGTGGAAGTAAAAGTGGGTGTGTCCAATACAATAAATCAATGCTCTCATTTTTATTTTATATTTTTATTTCATTGAATAATTTTGAAATAACATTTAAAATACCTATTTAATGGCAATGTGAAATCGAAGAAGACTTGCCTATACTGAACTAAGGTAACGTTTAACTTGAAATTAATAAATTTATTATTAAAAATAAATTAATAGGTACACTGCTATACATATTTTTTGCAAAACGATTCTGCAACTGATGCATGTTATATAAATCAATAACTACTTTAAGAAAACTTATAATCGATTTTTTTTAAGTTCTGCAGTTTTTTTCCAAGAAAATGTTCGTACCATCTGCCATCGGTTATTCATTTCAGACGCCTTATTCAATGGCAACTAAACTTGCTCAGACTGGCTATCATAGCCACAATGGCTTGGTAAAAAAATTGATAATAAGTTATCTTTAAGTTGACAAATAAAAAAATGTTAAAATAAATACCATAGTTAACCCCTTTAAACTAAATAGAATTGGCTGATCTTCTCGCACTATTCGTAGACACATGCTTTACTATGATATAATTTGTTGTTATCCTCATTGTTGGTGGTTATAATATTTATAATCTAAGTTTCCAACGCCCAAATAAGATGATATTGTTACAACGTTAAGTTACAATGTCCTAACCAAGCTGTCAATCGAACATATTATGTAATACCATGTTAGAAGTTGCCAAACAGACGTCCAAGAGCTTTTATAATTACGTATCAGTTGTGCTTATTACGATGACCTTGTCAAAGTAGAAAACGGTAGCCCGAGTACAATAAGCTAATCATACGCCGCAGAATTGCTTATAAATACTGTATACATACCGTTGTAAAGACTGGAAAACATAGTGCTGGAGAGCATAAAATACTATATAAAATCCACATTTCCTTGATGGTCTAAGGTATTCTATAACGAAATTCAAGGTTGATCTTTACTCAAACTGAGTTAGAAAGGGATGGTGCTATTTGTCGTATAGAGCGCTATCCTTTTCTCACTCTACAAGATCGACCCCTGAGTCTTGTTCTAGAATACGGCCTTAGAGTGGGTATCAAGGTACAGAGAACTATCAAGATACATGAAGATGATATTTTTTATCTTTAAAATATTTCATAAGTACCTCTTTATATGCCTTAGACAACATAAATCATAAAACACAAAAATTACTACTTTTGGTAATTTACCAAATGAACTTATTATCAAAAGGATCTTTATAACGGTTTTTGAGAGAAAGAAAGGAAATCTGTATTAGCCTACTAAACGCACTTAATATTAACAACATGGATAAAATAATAATTATAAATGTCGTGGAAGTTATAGTTTAAACTTTTCTTTATATAAAACAGAAATTAACACTTCTGAGACACTTATCAGCCAAAATTAACAACGCGAGTGAAGTAATGATTGAGAAATCGAACCCCAATGGTGTTATTTCACCATTTGGGTTCGATTGTCGTACAGTACCATTTTAAGATCGACTATTATAAGTTCTGAATAACTTTCACGGTCATCAAAAGAAGGCTCTAGTCTCTAGCAAATATTAATTAGTCAATTATGTCGTTATTTTATTCGTCGTACAGTCAGTTCGTGTGTATCATAACTTACAGGGCGATAGAAAGACAGATGAATGGCCGTTCTATTCACGTGCGGTATTTCAATATTATCGCGAACCTTGTCAGGTGAACAATGGCCGAAGCCAAAGATGAAGTGGTGTCGTTAGTCAGAAAAACCACAATAGCCTACGCTGTGGATCTTGCGTGCATACGTTTAAAGGTCATTTTAGATCGATAACAAGCCGATTAATGATATTAAATGTTGAAGATTACCCTTTTTAGTATGGAAAAAAGTTCCGATGTGTACATTTCGTTATCTTGTGATGAATATGATTACCATGTTCTTGTACTTTATAATTTATTTATTTTAGATCCATTTTAATATTTTTAGGAAAAAATATGGATTACAGAATACAAAATATTGTAAATATCCGTTTAAAATATTAAGGAAAATTTGCATTAAACCATGAAGTCATGATTATCATGAAATATTGATCTTTGTTTATAATAGCGCTTATACCTAAACATAGCAAATAAGCCTAAGTATGAAAAGGTTACGGTGACCGATTCAAAAGATAATTATGTCAAGGATACTGATATTGAAACGGAATACCTATAAAATTTATTTAATAATCCATATCATTTAACATTCGACTTTAATACTTAGTATTAAAAGTTATAATTGTAAAATACAACAGTAGAGGTTCTATTATAAATAATGTCTAGACTTCGGGTACATTTACAAATAGAGTACGGATTATTGTTTTGTGATATTGAGTTAGATTTTTGCAAGCGTGTTCAAATAATTAATCTATCTGTTTGATCTATAGCAGCCTACAACTAGACTTAAGTATCCAGTTTCAGGTATCCAGGGCCCCAATCCTAATTATTTTTCCGCTCATATAAAAATCATTGGGGTGAACTGTTGCCTACTGAGCTGGAGGGCGCAAGTTGAAATCGCTCCATGTACCAAAATATTTTTGAATTTTCAGAATTATATGTACGTTTATCCGACGCTCTTTCAGAGATGGAAAACATCGTGAGGAAACCTGCGCACACCTGCGTAGACATTCAAAGGGGTGAAGTGAAAGTTATTCGTTTTCCGTTCATTAGAACCTATATTAGGTGCAAGTTAATGTTTAGTTTGGAACTAAATCGCGCTGCGTGTATGTCAGTAGATAGTTATTTATTATTAATTATTTATTTATATAATTGAAACTTCACATTACCACTGGTATTTATAACGTCTATAATAACACCTTTCGTTTTATACTAGATACAGAAATCAGACAACGCCGAACTCGCTTCGTAATGAATAAATTGCCTACAAACTAAGCAATAAAAGTGCGCCACATTAATAAACATGATGTGCGATATTTTGCCGGAGCAGATTAAACAGATACCTTCTATGAGGCCCTTGGGGCGCATTTATGCAACTTGATCTCTAAGATGGGTTTCGTACAGAAGAGTCGTTGAAGAAAATGAATACCAGAAAGTTAAAACTAATTGCAATTATATTAATATAAATTTTGCAACAATGCCCGTTTACTCATCAAAGAAAATTTGAAGACAAGACTATTTAAAAATCGAAATAGGCCAGTGCTGTTGAACATATTATTTTGTGTCGATTAAATAATTGACATACAATATTCAAACAGTGCCATCTAGCACCAATCATAGCGACAAGCTTGTATTTTGAGAGTAAATTACAGATATTGGTTATTATTTTATATTACTAGGTAGTAGACGTGGTGGACACGGTGCCGAGTCGTCTAGGTAGGTATCACCGCAGTGCCAGCACTGCGGTGATACCTACCTAGGTGATTTCTCAATTTCAAAAAACGCATTGTGCTTACCTCTATGTTGAAGTTAATGTAAAGTAGCTACCAACTGATAAAAAATTTAATCTTAAACAATTCAAAATGAAACTCAAAATATGGCTTATTTAAAATTGTTTCTATAGCGTTAATGAATTTTTTGACCACAAATGATGCTTGTATTGTTATATGTGTTTTGTTTTAAGGATGGTTTTTGAAAATATTTAACATGAACACAGTGTAACTATTTCTCTTATTGAATTTTTAATCTTAATATTTTTTCATTTTAACATGAATTTGACATTATAAGTACATAAATGATCTATCTGATGTTAAAATAAAGGAAAATTGTTTCAATATAATTATCTTTATGTATTTGTATGCCCCGTTGGGTGAATGTGTCTTGGAAAAAAGAAAAAATATCTGTTATCTGTAAATAACATTCTCGCAAAATAAAATTTCTATTTCTATTATCATCATCAGCTCATTAAACGTCCCCACCGAGGGGCACGAGCCTACCCGTATGGGGTGATTAGGCCTTAGTTGTCCACGCGGGCCCAGTGCGGATTGGACGACTTCACACACAACCTTCGAATCTCTTCGCAGGCGTGCATGAAGGTTTCCTCACGATGTTTTCCTTCACCGTAAGAGCGTCGGATAACGTATATATAATTTCGAAAATTCGAAACCACATTGGTACGTGGCGGGATTTGAACCTCAGCCCTCCCGGTAGGAGGGCGACAGTCCACACCATTGAGCCACCGACGCTCTATTTCTATTTCTATAGCAGTTTTATATTGTCAATATTACAAAATGAATGGTTTTTATTCACTAAAAACTTAAAATAATTACTTCATATCCTTCTATAGTATGGTTTCAAGTTTTATTCTTTGCCACACCTTACCAGGATTAAGGTCTGTTTAGCGTAGAAAAGATATAAACAGTAAGAAACGCGTCAAATGTCCTTAACACCAGGGGTGAAGTAACTTTCACAATGAGATCCCTTTGTAAATAAGTCTTCCTTTAGGTGCAAAACAGCGAGAATTGAATTACCAAAATTAAAAAAGTTCACTGATTCAAATCTGTCTGTGTTTATAATTACTTCAAAACTTCCTAGTTCCCTTACTGAAGGGTCATGTAATATTGCTAACTATAACGTAAGTATGTCTGACAAAGTGGTTTTTCTATAACAAATAATGATTAAATGACACCAAACCAGTAAAATTGATAAAATAAATAATAATATCCACTGACATTCACACAGCGCCATCCAGTCCCATATTAAGCGAGGAGCTTGTAGTTAGGGTAGTAAATACATACATTTTATATATTCAAACACCCAGACTATTACACACAGACATGTTAATGCACAAAATGTTTGTAATGTCCGGGGATTGAACCTGAAACCTTTGATGTAGAAGTTGACGTCTCGACCATACAACACACGGTTAAAAAAAATGAATTTCTGTGATAGTGTACGTTAATTTCCTCCAACTTAAAAACTTCATGACACAGAAAAGTATACCATTCAGTATGAGCCATGGAGGACCAACCTCATGATGAAGACACCATGATGCTTGTCTGCCGTGGCAACCATTAAAACGGAGGAAGTAATTAACTAGTCATTAATTATAGGATAATAAAGAACGCATACACATACTTATTATGCTTTTATTTTTAATTTACGAGTGTACAAATATTTGAGCATGGAAATACCAATGCCATGGGATTTATGAAACACCATTTCCAAAAAAATACCAATGATTCCTTTCACACAAAAAGGTAATTAAGAAAGCACTCGAAGTTAAACCGTAAAAGCAAGTTATTATCATAATTGCACACTTCCTTATTTATACAACAAAAAAAAACCTTATATGTTTCAGTCTATTTCGTATAAAGCACTCACATTGACTCACGTTAGCAGACCTGCCATGCCTCGCTATTTCATACAGTTAAAATGCGATGTATTAGAAGGCATGGGAAGCAAAGAGGTCCTATAAAAATGATTTTAGGTGAACGTAAAAACATGCTTCATTTGCCGGCGGCTTCCTACGTTGCCTTATGAGCTATTGTATACGAGAACGGCCAATTATGTCTTTACAACACTTTTTCTGTTTTACGGTATTTTTAATAACACGCATCGGAATTATGGTATCTTTGCGGTATATGTGGTTTGTTGCATTAATATACCGTGACGGAATATAATTAAACAAATAAAACTGAACCGCATGGTTGTGGTTATTAGTATTGGTTGATAAAAGCAAATATGTATAGTTTTGTAAGAATAGGTCGTTGAAGTACCCACGTCCTACTGGTTCAAGGTTTGTTTAAATTCATAGTTAAGGAGTTCGGACTGTTTATTCTTCAATAAGTAATGACATACTTTTGTTTTTTCTATTCATCATCACCTAATGGTGACATATAGGGATGTAATCATCCACTGCTAAACGAGGTCCTTCCCTAATGATTTTCACGCGGGCCGATCCCTAGCAGTTGACATCCATCTGCTACCCGCCACCTTTACCAGATCCGTCCATCTGCATTTTTGCTTTTCTATTGCTTTATGAAAAATAGTTTCATATTTTAAATCCATTTCTTTAAATTTTGTCATGAAAAGTTACCTTAGACAATGACAAAAACGTAGTTAAGTGGAAGCCTTATATGAAGACGTTCTAATCTTTTCATATCTTTCTTTGCCATTTATACTACTAAAGCCATTTCATTCACAGCTGTACAAAGGTCTCGTTGATTTGCGTCTTATGGAGGTTTCAAATAGTGCCCGGCTAGTTTAATACGTGTTGGAAAGTCGCTAGAGTTTCATCATCATCACGGTCTAAAATGTCCACTGCTGAACAAAGGCATCCCTAATGATTTCCACGCGTACCTAATTCAGCAGTTAACCACCAGGATATCAGTCCATCTGGTTGAGAGTCAGCCTATGCTTCGTTTCCCGTTACGTTGTCGCCACGCTAGAACCTTTCCGCCCCATCAACCATCGGTTCTACGCACTATGTGCCCTACCCACTGCCACTAGGTGAAAAGCTCTATTTTTGACAAGTGACTGATAATGAAGAAGAAGACTCGATGTTCATGTTCATAAAATGTGTTTGTTATTGTAAAGCAAAACCTGATTTTATTGATACATTTGAAACGCAAAGAAAAGAGTCAATCACTTGACGTCTTAAAACTTAATGCCTAATGATTCCAATAAACCCGAAATTAAGGATTCTCGAAATCAAGAGTTCAGCAAAATTGTAGGTGTGTAGTGCGCCATTTATCAAAATTTGGGTTTTAATAATGAATATTTATAATGAATATTTTAACAATATGCATATTAATGCGTATTGGATATTCTCAAACGCTGTATTTTTATGTGTTTTATATATTACAAATTTGCTACATAAAACTTTTGAATAAAACAAGGGACAATTATTGTTAACGTATTTTATATGACAAGTTTGGAAATTGACATAGTTATCCCAGTCCCATTGCAGAGCACAGACCTGACAACGCAGCAGCTATGGGGGAGAATAATTAAGTTGATTTCTGTCCTAGAGATTATAAATAAATCATTGTTAGTAACTAGAGTAAAAATAAATTCTGTATCAGGAAACTTCACTCTCCCATTAGCGCAAAGTTTATTTTATACCCGTAGAAAGTACCTACGGGTAAAATAATAGTAAAATGAAATCTTGTAAAATACCACTTAAAAATAATTAAAAACCTAGCTCTATTTGCATGAGCAGTTGTGTATTTAGATATTTTTGAATGCGCGCGCGCGTGCGCGTGTGTGTGTGTGCGCGCGCCTGCGTGCGCGCTTGTGTGTGTTTTATTCTTTTATAAATATGCAGCTACTTCTATCGATAGCCCTTTCAATTAGCCTTACTATCGATAGTGTGGTGAAGCAGGCGTGTTCATTCAGACAAATGATTGAATCCCGAATCATTTCACCAAGTAGGTATAAGTGTCTTTGGACATGACATTCATTTATTGGTTGACATTTATTCAACAATCAGTGTATTACGCTTTCCAAAAGCTCCTATGAAACCTTGGATTATGATTGAGCTCACAATTTCTCAAATTAAACTTATCCCCACAGTAAGCGATCCATATATGCCTACAATGACTACTTGCCGCGAGCGTAGAAGATTTTTCTAAGTGCGTGCATGTGGTATTGTGGTGTTTATACAGTACGCCTCATTTCAGCTATCCAAAATAAAATTGTATTACTAACGCTAATTATACGTTGTCATAATGAAGAATTTGGAGGATCAAATGATGTTAGGTGCTAGGAAACTTGTGGAGAAGAGTTCTGTGGAAGGTTATAAGAAAAAAATATATAATGACATATATAATAGTCATGTGCGTTTGTGGTAAATAACCAGTGTTGCTATTCAAAAACGAAGCGTTAGAACTGACGAGGATTTATATGTACCCAACAAAAATGATCCAACATTTCCATTAAAACGTACCGTGTGAATGCCGGTGCGTGGCTGCAGTGCCTGAAGGGACAATTTACACTGCGCGCTGGACTGATGTGATTGTTAACTATGGACCACAGATTATAAGTTATCGACGATATGGGTGCACGATACTAGCTGGTTATGTAACCGGTCTGGTCGCCGTAAAGGGGTTTTGACCGATGGCGAACAAAATATATAAACACCATACTTGATACAGAGCGCAATGTCATTAAGCGATTTAAACCCAAACGTAGGTCTGTATTTCCCTTCAAGATAAATATATCCTAGATATCTCTGTTCCGCTTTCCTCGTCTGGCCTCCAAGACCTTTAGTACTTAGTCCATAAAATCGTGTGGACCAATAATATTATCAACAAGTAATAGTTCTGGAAAAAATATTTATTAAGACCAATTCTAGATAATAAAAAAATGATTTATCTCGTAATTAACATTAAAATAATAGTAGAAAAAATTCCTTGTTATGTTTCAAAGCAGCAAAACAAGCTCAAGTGTACACAGAAACCGTACAAAAACAAAACATTGCATTATGCTCATTTTTTCGGTTCCGCCCCTCCTTGGTAGTTGGTAACCAAATACTTCTCAACAAAAACGTCTAAAAGGACCGTGAAATCACTAATCCGACCTAATTTTGAACGCTATACGTCATATGAATAACGACTACGGTGTTAACTCGAAATCTTAATACGCATCGCTCTAAAAGTTCAGCTTGTGTAGATTTAAGTTTAGTGACCGTCGCCTTATGTTAACACGAGTATTGGGTAGTTTCTGATTTTACTATGGCCAGATTGATATTTTGCATTTACATAAATGTACGTGCATTACATGAAAAAAAAACCTTGATTAATAAATTTTGTAAAAAGTGATTTGGATGTTTACGTGGTGTCCCTGACGAATTAGCAATGGCGCTTACTGATATTCTAATGAATACTGTAAAGGTTCCTCAACGAGTTATAGAGATGTAAGAAATTACTTTATTCGATAAGATTTTGAATAACTAGCTTTGTAATGGAAACAAGTCCTTATCAATGGACCTTTCAGGCTGTTATGATGATGTATAAGACTGTAAACCTCAATGCAATAACTTTTGTATGATTAGTTTTTGTTGTTGCTTTATATTTTTATCATTTTGCAATCTGTCGTGAATTGCATAATAATAATAAAGGTATACAAAATGACTTATAATTAATTTATATTTTTAAAAAATCGGCCACTTGAAAGCAACACCAAGGGACATCGTAAATTACTTCACGTCATGTAAGCGAAACGCTGACAAATGACATGTGTTTGGTCCCGAGTCGAGGCGTTTTATTTTAAGAACACTAGGCCGTAATAAGAAACTGGGGGGTTAACAAGAACATGAGTGGACGTCGGAACGGAAGATTGGCGAGTTCAGCAAATGTGATCCTTTATTATACCCGCAATCCTTTGATTGTTACCGAAAACTACTTTAAAAAGCACATGTGCAATTAATTCTGAAAAATGAAAATTTTGTTTCATGTGCACTTGCTAACAGAAGCCATTTTTTCGGGTGTCGTAATACAAAGGTGCTACCTTTTTGATGTACTTAGTATTTTTTTGAACCTCTCTGACAAAATCCCTCTAGTTTCGGTACTAAATGGAGTCTCTTTACACCTTCATTTATCCACATATTATATTCTCCGCTTACATTATAACTTACATATACATTTTCTTTTGTTATTTAGGCCAAGCATTCGAGCGGCTGAAGAGAAAAGATGCAAATATGTCGTATACGTGATTCCTACACTCATTGGGTCGGGCTAGTCTTCTCTCAGCTTGTATCAGCTAATTTCAAATGGCAATAATTGACTTGACATCTACATTTGTTTATTCTTTACCGTCCTTAACTAGTTATATACTGAACTTGACGAAGTAATACAGAAACAAAAAATACAATGACGAAAAAATATCGTTGTGTAATGAACGTAATTGCTCTAATAGAGACATAATTTTTGTTTGTAATCGAGTATTTTGATGGCAAAACAAATTTTAGCCAGTATACTTGGACCTCCTAGAAAAAAACAAATGCATTGCTTAACCGACGCTGTGGATATCTGAATATGATGGTTAAACATTTGGCTTTAGGCGAAATCCAATGATTGTAGAGAGCGTGAAACGAAATCATTTGTGCTTTGTTACATAATGCTAATAAAAACTAGTAATAAGAGCACTAAATTTTGTATCGTAATAATCATATTAAGTATCTGAAAGATCTTCCCACAGACCGTAAATGTAGTATTAAGTGCTGTCGAAAGTCAAGAATATTTTGTAGTCTTTATTCATTTTGCAAACTGATCGAATTGCATAAAATTATATGCGATGGTTATGTGTTATCAATTATCAAGTACTGTCTAGGGTGTATTATATTTTGTCGAATTTATTTTTAAAATACTTCGAATGCTTTTTAATTTCTTCTTTAAATTAAAATAGGAGTGTTATGTAGTCGTGTTTTGGTATGAGGGCATTGTAGCAAGAGTGAATTACCGGTTATAGACCTAACATTCGTCGTCACGGGTGACAGGCACTGGGCGTTGTTGACGAAAACTTTTAAATAATCTTTAAAAATTGACTTTTCTTTTCATTTGGGCTGGGCGAAAGTCTTTGAGCAATGTGTCCTACCCGTGCTAACATACGCAGCTATACATGGACACTAACTGTGGGATATACCTATGTCCAGCAGGAGACTGCGATAGGTTGAAGAGAGAGAGATAAGCTTTTTTCTTCCATACTGCTCTGTCATGGTCAGGCGTTTTCTTTACCATCAGGAGAGCGAACTGACCGTCCCAATTACTTTAAAGCTTACAAAAAAAAATATTTCGATTTGACGCGTTAGTAAACTTCTACATCTTGTGCTAAAGATTGATTAATACTATAAATTATGTTGGCAATGAAGTAGACAGCCTTACTGTTGGCGGTGCCCAGTGGCGTGCACTGAAATTAGGAGTAGGGTATGCAAAGTGAGTGAAAGTAATGGCAAACTGTACTCCTGTGACATCAGATCGCCAATAGTTTCAAATCTGTAGAGGAAAATGGGCGAATAAGAGAAATCCCGCCACGTACCAATGTGTTTTCGAATTTTGGAAATTATATGTACGTTATCCGACACTCTTACGGTGAAGGAAAACATCGCGAGGAAACATGCGCACGCCTGCGAAGAGATTCAAAGGTTGTGCGTGAAGTCGTCCAGGTATAATCACCCTATACGGCTAGGCTCGTGCCCCTCGGTGGGAACGCTTAATGAGCTGATGATGATGATGATTTAATATGTTGGCGATTTTCTGGGTTTTCTGAATGCCCAAGGTATGCACTGTTTTTTTAGGTATGCTGATAAACACTGCATACGTTATATTTTTAGATGATTTATAGGATAATTTATATTTCGTATTTTCCTTAGAAAACGCTTGATAATTATAATGTCAGATCTTCAATCGGCTTCCATCTGTTTTATTAGTGTCATCGTGATACGTTTTAAAATTTAATACTTTGAAAAATTTTATATCATAAAATAAAATGAAACCAAAACGTATACCCAAAAAAGACAGCAAAATGCAAAAATAAGCGATACTTCAAAACAACACTTTAACATGACATAACTGATCGGTGAAATTATGAATTTGCAATTTAGATGATGACCAGCTTTCATGCGGAAAACACTTTCAATTCTGTCACAAAGACATAAGGTTCAAAATAACATTCTAAATCGCAAAACGTTTATGTCGCATGCAAAACATCTTCAACACAAAATTACTTAAAGCACGTTCGTTCCAACTGAAATATGACCGGTATGTATTACTAATTTTGCATTAAATAATTTCTTACCGACGTACATTCGTATAGTATACGATTTTCAGTTAATCGTTTTATAACAACGTCGTTTAAAGTATTCGTTGGACTGTTTTGCTTATACCCTTAGGCTACTGTTGCACAAAATTATCATTACATTTTTTTTCAACTTGCACTGGACTTTATTCTTATAATCTTAAGAGCGTTGTTTGAATATCAGATATTTTGGGATACTAAACGCGGAATGGTTACGGTAGTAAATATTTTTACAAAATGACTTTCTCAGAACGTTTACTTTGAATTACAAGAGCTCTTAAGCTTACTCTCGCATGCACAGTAGCAAGGAGTTGGATCATTTTAAAAACACTCATTACTGTCATTCGTTTCTTTAAAAGCTTGATAAATTATTAATTAGACGACGATTTTCTGAACTCTTTGGCTCTTAAGAAGCGGACTTAGCGAGGAATTAATGCTATCCGCGAGGCACCGGCTTTGTAAATAAATATTCAAAACGATCTTGAGCTTCGTCTCATATCTAAAGAAATCTTTCTCGTAACATTTTTATTAATTCACTCTCATTTTGCCGAGGTATTTTTACTGGATGAATTATTTTTCCATCTGCAGAACTAATAAGGTACAAATCTGATTGAAGACGACGAATATTCATAAACTCTATGTGAAAATGTTTTATGCATAATTATATATTTAAAAACTATATTTTTTAAAACAAAACATAATAATTTCTATTTTACTGTTATATAACTTTAATCTATCTCAATAATTGATGAACAATATACAAATCCAACAGGATTACTTTTTTTTAAATTACATAAAGCTCATTATATCTTCATTGATTATTAACTAAAAACATGTGTCAGTGTTATAATAAAGTCGTTTTAATAGATAAAAAACATCTCTCAGTGAACATAACTATCAGGGGCCAATTTTATTATACCTGATTACTTTTGTGATTATGGTATTGTACCTTTAGCCCGGACCGCCTCTTTCTAAAAGCATATTTACAGACTTACTATGGCAAAAAAAAAGGTTTACAATAATTATCACTCATGCAAATTATGTCATGAAAATCATATTAAGTATATTGCTTTTAATTTACACCAATAGACATTTTAAGAATGTAACTACAAATACCAACTTAAACTGAATCAAAGAAACAATCATAACACCCATAGGAACGTAAAAATAAACAAAACACAACTTGAAACAAGAAGAACGTCTCAGTTTTATTTCACATAATAATTTTCGTTTAACACAAGCGGAGAACGAAATAAATCCATTTAACTTGCCGGCGTATAAATTGATATATCAAATACGTTTAATCTGAACACAGCAATGCTTTTTATTTCACAATGCGTGCCTACTTCGGCGTATGTAACAAACGTTAAAAGTATCATTTACAACGTAACGGAACTCGAGAGAGTTTTGCTGTAAAAGGGTTTATTTTTATTTACGCGCACTTTACGGATTTGGCGCTGATAGAACTTTTGTTTATTGAATAAATTGAAGTGAGTATTTATTGCAAATAATACAGATGAACATGACAAGATGAAAAATTAAGGTTATTTATATCTTTCAACCTTACGTTTTCAGATTTCGAATATAGTTGAGAAACTGGTGTCTGGAAGTTTAATCTTCGCACTAAACCATCAAAACTCGACGGTGGTGTACTTAGCAAATTGGGCTCTGATTCCGTTAATTTTAAAATGCGCTAGTAGGATCATTATTGTTAATTAATTTATTTGGGATAACAAACGGCTGACAATTAATCCTTAAAAACAAATATATAATATATTTATGTTATTGTGAAGCCCACGCTGCATTATCCGGTTAATAAATATTGGTACTCGAAGCACTGTTAATGAGAATTGTAATTTTGTGGGCATATTAGATACCCATTCAAAAACTTTTTATGAATATCTATCACATTTAAAATAAAAAATAAATTATACAAAGAATTGTGTTTCAAAAGTAAAAATTTGCACACATTCGATTTTTTGTAGATTTATGGTCTTCGTAAGTTCATAAGTTAATACTTAAAACATGTAATAACTGTTACCAGTAGACTAGATATTGAGTCGTCTTGGTAAGTACCATCACATTGTGTATTGTCCCGTAAATAGGAGTGTTTTGCACTTGTGTTTCGGAATGAGGGACCTGTAGCTAGTGAAATTGACTAGTAAAGAGACTTCTAACGACTTGGGTGAAGGGCCCAGGGCAGTTTTGACGGAAAATAATTACTACCTTCTGTTAAAATTTCCTTGAATACTGTTTCTGTAATGGTCAGGCGTATCACCTAACACCAGGTAAGTGAGCTGACCGTTTCATTAACTAATGACATAAAAATCTATTTTACTAGAAGCACTCCTCTGATTCAAACTTACTCCTTTATCATAGACTAGCTTTTGCCCGCGGCTTCGCTCGCATTAAATTCGGGATAACTCGGTACTTTCATTTATCACTATACATAGGATTTGCCCTCCCTCCAACTTTAAAGGTTTCAGGGTCAATTTCAGAATTTTTTATTAGCAAAAAATATGTTATAGTGAGCTAACCTTAAAAGATAGACATATGCTGTCGCGGACTTTTTTGTAGACCTTTAAAAGGAAAACAATACTCTCATACATGACTTTTGTGTAACTTTAACCGTTTACGCAGCGTACGCAGCGGAAGCTCCAAGTATGAAAAAATACCCCCGATTTTTCATTACTGCTCCGCTTCTATTACTCGTAGCGTGATGATATATAACCTATAGCCTTCCTCGATAAATAAGCTATCTAACACTGAAAGAATTATTCAAATCGAACCAGTAGTTCCTGAGATTAGCGCGTTCAAACAAACAAACTCTTCAGTTTTATGTATTAGTATAGATTCAGACTAATATAGTAGCACCAATATTACATCTTAGATAATAATTGCCTATAACAATAACTAATAAGTAAGTACAAAGTTTTTGCTCGTGCAAACTATTAAGCCCGCGGGGCGTGCAAAACAAAACGTTATACAATTGTAACTACGTACGTACTTAGATCAAAGTTGGGAACACAACAATATATTACTCTATGATGTGGATAGAATTGTAACAATACAGATTAATTTGTAGAACTTGGTTATGTTTATAGAAATTACATGCCAGGTCGCCGTCATTGTTCTGTAATTGTTTATTACGTTGACTTAAATATCTTTAGTTTTAGTTAATACTCGGACTTCGTAACCAGAAGTTGCTACCAAGTACACGACCGATCACCATAAACCGCGCGTGCTTTTACCATTCATTCATTACCATTTTGCCATAATAGTGTATTAATTAGTTATTTGAATATATAGTTGATATGTTTCTTACCAGTGACTTTTATGTATATTACCAATCATCTCCAGTTGTGCAAACCGTACGGAACTTAGAAATTATTCATTGATTAAGAATTTTATTTTATGATATGATGAACCGGCCGACAAGTTCATTCATTTGACGCTATTTACATCTACCCAAGACAGTGATGAAGGAAACTTACAAACTGTAGACAATCATTTTTTTTTCCGTCAACAGTGATCTTCGTATTATTATTATTTTTTTAAATCATATACAATGCTCTCGTAGCTTGCAATAAAAAAGAAGCAGTGATACTCTCGCATCATCGGTCAATTACAAAAGCTAATCCCAGGGAGGCACTTAATGAATCATTATGGCTGGCAGAGTCCGCGCTACGGGTGATGGTAACTAGCTATAGTCCTGTCTTCGTATATTTATAGGAATTACTTAGTTACTTTAGAAGATTTAGATTAATGATATTGCAGACTAATCTTTTTTTTTATGAATGTAATGGTTGTTTCCAAATACCAAGGGCTCATTTATAGTAATTTATTGTTTAAGTGTTTAGAGTGTAATATATTTGAATTATCTTCTTTTATTTAATAAGTGTAAGTGTTTAATGTGTCAATGTAAAATAGTGAGAAATAAATAAAAATGTTTACAATCTTTTTTTTTATTTGATCAATAAATAAAAAATATGT
The DNA here is from genome assembly GCA_019425675.1 of Leucinodes orbonalis. Classification (NCBI taxonomy): domain Eukaryota; kingdom Metazoa; phylum Arthropoda; class Insecta; order Lepidoptera; family Crambidae; genus Leucinodes; species Leucinodes orbonalis. The sequence goes on along the minus strand of PQWD01005177.1, from coordinate 35,392 downwards.
AATAATTTGTTTATTTATTTCATGTTAAAAACAAACTTATATACATAACTACTCATATACCGAGAATTGACAGTCATGCATGCTAGCTGCATGATGTTTTTTATTTTTATTTTATACCCATGTTATTTAGGATTAATGGAAATTTAAATTTTTTCCGCAATAGATATCCTTATAATAAAAACGAGCATGTAAGCATCAGGCTCATATATTTCACATTTTCGTGTCCAGCCAATACTATGTTAAAAATTAAATCCACAAATTGATAACATTTTCCCAATGAAATAATATTTATTCAATCTGGGGCTCAAAATATTTCAAACTTTATTGCTGACAAAACAACCAAAGTTCTCAACAAACCTTTCCTATATGCTTTAAATTTTAGAATCTAAAAGCTTTTGAAAATAAATTCCTCAAACTGGTAATATGTAGATTAATTTCGGGATAGGGCTCAAAGTTAGTTTAGTAAATATTCATTTGTTGCCTGTAGGTTTTGTAGAAGCCTAAATTTACATACCGTATATTTAGATGTATCCCTAGTAACTTACTGTTTGTACATAGATTATCATAATAATTGGTGATATATTATAATCAAAGCAAGTGTTTATTTTCTTTTATCATCTTTGGATAACAATGGACCATAACTATGTTAGTGATCAGTAATATAGTTCAAATGCCTTATAGGCCATATATTTTGGTGAGGATTTTTTATGATAAATTTGGTGTACACAATTGTTTTATTTTTCTATATTTATAACTTATCTTTGTCCTAGTCTTTATTATAAAAATCCAACCAGCTTCCTTGCCAGCTTGACTAAATGAATTGAGAGTGTTAGAAAATGGTTTAAATAGCCTAGACTATAGATAACGAAGGCCGCTCGCTGGACATTGAGTGACTCGGAGTCAAAGGCTACGCATGTCAGCATCACTCATGCTACGACCTTGCTGGCAATAGTTCACAGTCTTCACTACATATGGGGATTTATAAGTTCCGGCAACAGGATAAATAAAAAAACGGGCTAACTTAAAGCATCGGTGCTATGGTTGAGAAGTCGGTTACTACACCAAGTGATCTGGGGTTGATTTACCTGCAGTACAAACTTTTGTGTGCATGAACATTTTAGATTTAAATGCATAATAATATAGGTCACCTTCATTCTGTGCTAAGTGGGGAAACCCATGTCCAGTGGTGGACTGAAATTGGGGACAAGATTTATATTAAGTATTAACAAAAAAACCGTCTTTGTTTCGTTGCAGTGCACACGTAGTTTCTCGTTGCTTAAATTGGAACTTCTAATAAGATGTTTCTAAGCCCTGTTTGTTTTAAAATTACAGATTGAAACTTGATGTCTTGGAATCAAGTTAGTATAGTTTCGTCGGGTTGACAGTACCTCAATCATTGACTTTTGTTGATCAAAATCCAGCGTCATAGGCATTTGTTGTTGACTAAAGCCAAGTAATTATTTTTAATCCATTTAATCAATAACTATATTTATGTTTTATATCAACTACAAATACTATTATAGTATATGATTGTTTAAAATGTTTACTAATAAAATATAAAACCTAATTATACTTGATAAAAACAACCTACTTTAAAATTTATTTCAAGTGAACTTCGTTTAAAACGTAAGTGATTTACTAAATCAGTGCATGCAAAATGAAATATCTTAAAAAAACATTTATAAGTTAATTAATACATAAAAAACCCCAACGAGTATGCTGAGTCTTATAAAATTAATATGATATTGGAATTGAACCGCTAATATTATCCGCTTTCTATAAATGAAGCTATAATTCAAACAAATGTCTTCATGAACGTAAAATTTAACCCGAAAATGTGGATTTCATTACCTAAATGTTGGTCAACATAAACAAATTTAAAACAAACGAGGTAAAAAATTAAAAGATCGACCGGGGTAAGGTCAATAAAAAACCACTTAGTACCAAGATCTCGACTTACTAAAATCAAGAAATTCGCAAATTAGTTTGCCTTCATTATATCCGAAATGAGCACTAAAGTATATTGTTTGGTGGACCTTTGAGGACGTCCGCTCCTCTGTAATCTTTGGTCATTAATTTTAATAGGTTATTTGTGTTAAATTTGAGTATCCGTCAGTCGTAACATGTGGGTAATAACCTGAGCATTATTTTGAAAAGTAACTACTGTTCTTAGGGTCTGCAGAGGTGTAGGTAGTATTTAAGATAAGATTCGGTTTCCATACACATAAAGGAGGAATTTAGGGTTTATTTCTATACTTGAAATGCGGGTTGGAGATAGCTGTAATTATTAAAGGTTACCAGCCAGCGTTGCTACTAGTCCTCTGGTAAATATTTGATCCTAAGGCCGTTACAGCATCTGCGGAAAGAGTAGGTTCTCATTTTCCGTCACCATGCAGCAAAAATGTTACATCACGCTTACACGTCCTTACCTAGGGGCACGTACCTACCCGTATAGGGTGTATAAAGACCTTAGTCGTTCAAGCGAGCCCAGTGCGGATTAGCCGACTTCGCGCAGAACCGTTGAATTTCTTTATAGGCGTGCTCAGGTTTCCTAACGATATTTTCCTTCACCGCAAGATCTTCAGATAAACGTACATATAATATCAAAAAATCGAAAAGACATGGGATTTGAATCTGCGCCCAGATCGGAAGCAAAAAAGTTTTAACACACAACACACTTTTTTAATATTCCCATCATCCAGTGAAATTTTTACGACTTACCAGCATCTTTAAACAGACCGTGACATTATGCCATGTACTTGCCAGCTAAGTCGTAAAAATCGCATTTGAATGCACATGCGTGCCTCAGACGCACTAATTGAGATGTTTGATGTTTCGATGAGGTAATAAATATTGCATTTAATACTGTGGTTAAATATGTGTGACTTTATGAACATTTGATCTAGTCCGTGAGTCTAGAAAATGTTTTATTATTTATAGGAAAGATATCATCATCATCATCAGCTCATTGAACATCCCCACCGAGGGGCACGAGCCTACCCGTATAGGTGATTAGGCCTTAGTTGTCCACGCGGGCCCAATGCGGATTGGACGACTTTACGCACAACCTTCGAATCTCTTCGCAGGCGTGCATGAAGGTTTCCTCACGATGTTTTCCTTCACCGCAAGAGCGTCGGATAACGTACATATATTTTTGAAAATTCGAAAACATATTGGTACGTGTCGGGATTTGAACCTCAGCCCTCCCGGTAGGACGGCGACAGTCCACACCACTGAGCCACCGACGTTCCTACGGAAAGATATACTACAAGTCATACTCGTACATTCATTGGTCTACATGTTATAGTATTACATTAATGTCTCATTGGTAGTGTATGAGTATGAAGCCATTATCAAAATTTCAAAAATTATTTCCATTCTGCATCAGGGGTGCTTTTGTAAATCATCATCATCATCAGCTCATTGAACATCCCCACCGAGGGGCACGAGCTTACCCGTAAGGTTGTTAAGGCCTTAGTCGTCCACGCAGGCCCAGTGCGGATTGGCCGACTTCACGCACAACCTCACGATGTTTTCCTTCACCGTAAGAGCGTCAGATAACGCACATATAATTTCGAAAATTCAATAACACATTGGTACGTGGCGGGATTTGAACCGCAGCCCACTCGGTAGGAGGGCAACAGTCCGAACCATTGAGCCACCGACGCTCTCATTTCATAATAATATTTCAGATTTATTTTTGAACCCATTTAACATCTCAATCGTTAAAACTATTACGATTTGAGATTTCGTTACGAACCGAGTTCGTTTACCTTAAACTTATTTCTCAAGTTTTATAATAATATGAATAAGAGACTTGTCGTTAATATTACCGGAAAAGTGATCATTGGATATTAATCCGCAAACTCTAATAGAAACATGACATAACTTTCTTTAATTTTATCTCAGTATTAAAATTAATCGGATAGTAAATTTTTATTACACGATGCATTTTAAAAGCATTTGGACGTCGGTATTTTATTACACGCGTGTTCGTTTTAACAGTGGGGAGGATTAGTTGATTGGATTTTGACAAAGATGGCTCTGCCACTGTATGGAATGTACAAGTTTTATTTGGCATTATAACTTTGATAGCCATTACGAGAATACACTGAAACACTTAGCAGTAAAGTTCAATATTCGTTGAACATTTTCAATTTATAATTCTCTATGCGTTCTCAAATCTTTGTCGATATGGTATTATAAAATTTTATAACCCCGGTGTTTGAAAACATACATCGTTACGCCTTTGTATATTCACCTTGTTACGGATACATTCTAAAAGTTTACTGCCCGTATTAAGTTTGAACCCATGTTTGTACAAAAATATTTTATTGCACATACAAAATGCTTTGAATTGCACCAAGGTGTGATTTGTAAAAAATATGTTAAGGCTCCAGTAATTTTTAATCGTAACCTTATATTATAAATCAATAAATTTATTCTGGACGCTTTTTTGTTTATGTGAATTTTTTCGAATATCCTTTATCACAACATGTTAATAAAGTTTTTTATTGTCAGAATCTAATCTATCGTAATCCTTTATATAAAATAAAAAATAGAACACATTCAAAGGAAAATCATAAGTAGCTTAAATCGTAAATATAAAAGAAAGAGTCTATTGGGCATCAATGAAACTACTGTACCGTTAGAAGGATCTGTCTTAATCCCTTTATTTGCCGGTCAATTAAACTTGTGATTTATTACAAATCGAAAAAGCCCGCTGCTCTCTTCTGTCAGATCCTAATAGAAATTGCTTTGTAGGTAATCTCTTGTTTTACGGACGCTAGTTTCCTTTTCAAACTTTGGAACAGTTATTGGGTACATAGTTGCCAGCTCGCCTTTTTTTGTATGAGTGGTTAGGAATGTTGTACTTCTCTTGAAAAATTCTGTGTTCTTTCAAAGTTAAACTAGACAATCCATTCAGTGTTGCGGTTGAGACGTCCGCTACAACACCAAGGGTACCGGGATCGATCCCCGGGCACTAATGGTTTGGGTGATTTCTATGTATAATATGTATGTTTGTAAAAATATATATATATGTATGTTTAGTCGTTGTTTAGTACCCATAATACAGGCTTCACCTCAACTTGGGGCTAGATGGCACTTTGAAATAAAATTAGTAAAGTACAAAGCCGCAATCTAAGCACAGCGCTAGACCTCGATATACTGAGACAGTACCCTTACAATCACAGACATCAGAATATACATTAGACTGGACAAGCCGCCAAGTTTATAGGCAGTCCCAGTGTCGCAATTTCTTTTCGGTTCTTACCTGTGAAAAGTTATTATATTTCTTGGTAAATTTACTGATTCATTGCGATGATGGCATGTTACAATTGCACAGGATGGCATTTTGGAAAAAAACAGTAATTTCTTCTAATATTCGTGCGTCTTGACTCGTCTCACAGAGCGTAAACTGGTAGCCAGTGTATGCTCGTTGAGCTTACAGTTGTCGCACTTTAAACGCGGCTTGTCCCATCTCCTGTATCGGGAAATCTGTGCTTACAATATTAATACGTTTTATGAAATCATTATATCAGATTAGTATTTTAGAATAAATATCAAGTTCAAACCTAGAATGCCAGTAATAAGATATTCTTATTACTGGCTAGGCAATTATAACGCGTTCATAGATTGATTTAAAACAAGGCCCTACCAATTTGGTAAGTTTCGAAAGGGAAATTATATAAGAACTGCATTCGTATGAAGGTATACAATTACTTGTACTTACTATTTTAACAATATTGTACATTAAAAGGGCACCGTTAAGGCGAGAGCGTTCCTAATCGACGGGGCATTCTCGGGGGGACTATCAAATGGATACTTCGAGGTATTGTATTGACTGACAGCATCAATTAAAAGTTGACGGACTGGTATCGTGTTACAAAGAGTGCCGATCGGTGGTAGAAGCTTACCAGTAATGGGACTATTAATATTAAATGAGGCATTTTTGAGACGCGCTATGGGAAATTAACGTTATTTTGTGAGTTAATAACGTCAGTCATCTAGTTTCACTTTTGTGTGCCGGTGTAATGGGCTCAGCTTTTTC